>JAOWBN010213343.1:0-13760 GCA_028565015.1 Pinguicula moranensis
AAGGTACTTATTTCGCAAATCGAGGTGATTATAAGCACAAGTATAAGTATAAGGACCCTGCGCAAAACACCCCCAAAGTGTGAGCTTCATTTCATCCATTACGATGCACAATTGCTCAGGTAGTTTTAGAGTGTAATCATGCTTAATCAGTAACATAGCCGCCTCCAGATAACGGGGTTGGATTGAACACTCATCATTTTTCTTGCAAAAACCCAAGGCAACTCCAATTTTCACTAGAATGGGTTCTGTCCAATATTGAATAGGCAGGCCGAACACTTTGATCCAAGTTAACTTGTGCAAAGGTGCCACAGACTCCTTATTCCAATGAGATAGGTCTAACAGCCAGATCTTAAGCCATGAAGAATCATTACCAATTAAGTTATCAAGGTCATGTTCCTCTTCTTCCCAGAGAAGAACTGACACAGGATTTAATGGACTGACTAAAATGTTCAGGTATCCTGCATGTTTGAGAGCCAGTTGGCGACAACGCTAATCTGTATGAGAGTGCAGTGTACCTACATATCCAAACTTTAGCCAAGGTTGATAATCTCTATCAAGTTCAATAACCAGGGGATGTATATAAGATTCACCGACAACCAAAGGTTTAACCATTCCTTTTCCTACCATACTTTTCTGCAGCATAGTTGGTGTAATAACTTTCTGTGACTTACTTGTAGATATCACAGGTTGTAAGATTGTTCCAACCTTCTGCTGAATAGCACCTCTACAAGCTGATAATGCCTTACCATTTGAAAATCTCGCTTTGTTATCTTGGAGTTGATCAGATCCAATCCATTTATTATTAAGCTTAAATAACAAAGCTTCTTCATCCATGTCTTCAACAAAGTTCACAAAACCAAAAGGTATGTCATTATTATTCAACTTATGAGCTATCTTGAGACTTCCAATAGCACATTGTTTATACAACAGGGCTTTCAGTCGAGTCATATCATATTACATAGTGAAGTTTGAGATGTAGTACGTAGCAGGCATGGCCCCTGCTGTCCCTTGTGATTGTATGTGAGGTCCAAGTCTTTCATGAACAGAGACAAGATTCTGAGTAATGAGCATTTCATCATAAGAAATTCCCTTCCATTGTTTTGAAGGAAGGGGAATCGGAGGCGTTTTCCCCACTTTGATGCTAGCGCGCCTCATTCATTTCAGTTGTTGTGGAGGTATACTCCACATATGCTTGGCCATGACTGGTATGTAAAGGACGGATAAATGGTACACCAGAAGAGCATGTAAGAAGTTATAAAGAGGAAAAGAATGATAAAAACTGTAAAGAAGTGGTAGAAGTTTTGCTCCTCGGGTGCGTGAGGCCGCCTGGGGTGGGTGCAAGAAGATAGGAAGAGGAAACTGCTATTCACCAGCAAGAAAGATGATGAATAGTGGCAGACGTGGTGTCGGAGAGGAGTGCTTGGCTATCCTAATAACAGCGTGAGGCGTAGGACAGACGACGGAAAAGGGACGTGCAGGTTTACTGTTTATGGTACTATTCATGCTAGGCTCAAAGGCTATTTTAGAGGCCTTCCCGTGCGCGCAAGGTATCCGCAGAAAGAGGAGGAGCACTGTGAGTTGAGCTAGACAGTGAAGGCGAGAGGCAACTTGGAGGACGACGGAGGAGAAGGCAGGGGAGGTGTGGGTTTACTGTTCATGGTGGGGGACTATATCGAGAGAAAACCTTCACGAAGCATCTGTCGTCATAGCTTTTGTGAAATTTAAAGATGGCATGCTCTTGTGGTTGATGTGGAAATTCATTCACAGAGTTGACTTGACTTAAAGCTAGCTTAATTGACTACAAAAAGACCGAAGTGAGCTATCTATCTGTTAGCGACTAAGATTCATGTTGGTTCCTACCTACCCAACATTGGCACTATAAATTCAATCCCATCTACATAGATGTTCCTAGCAACGAGATTAGGCTACTATTGCCGAACAAGTAACCCCTGGTGGCGGGCCTTGGGCATGGAGAGTTCTCGCTTTTGAACTCCTAACTAGCATATGTTGCCTTCCTATTATTATGTTGCCTTCATAGATGATTTTGGCCCTGGGCCTGCCCCCGGGTTTACTTGTCTTGTGTTGGCAACAAGAGCTAGCAAGGGAGAAAAACATAGGTTTTCGAACATTTACCGGGGTTGCCCTCTCTTATGAGCACTACGGTGTGGCATACTTAAATGACATGTTAGGGACCCAAGTTGTAAGGTGGCATGGGGAACAAATGCAGCCCGCCTTACTCTCTTAGCCAAGACTGATTAACCTCTCAAAGTCTAAGACTATCGGCCTATCACCCTTATTGGTAAGATCAAGAAACTGAGAAAACAAACAATCCTATTCAAAGTGGACTTTGAGAAAGCTTTTGACACGATTAATTGGAAGTACAAGAAATACTCTCTTCTGCATCTTCCTCCATCCTTATCAATGGAAGCCCCTCCAAGGAATTTTTTCTAAGAAGAGGGGTTCGTCAATGAGACCCTCTATCCCATTTCCTATTCCTCATTGTAGCTGAGGGACTTTCACTTATGCTAAACAAAGCACTAGAGTTGAACTTCTACAAACCTATCCTGATTGGCAGGGAGAAACTTCCTCTAAGCCATCTACAATTTGTAGATGATACCCTGCTGTTTGGAGAGCCTAGTTGGGACACCATCAAAGCAATCAAAGCAATTCTGATCAACTTTGAAATCACCTAAGGCTTCAAAGTTAACTTCTCAAAAAGCAGTCTCATTGGCATAGGTATGCACAAATTAATATTAGAGGAAATGGCAGCCAACATGGGTTGTAGGGTCGGCTCACTGTCTTGTAAGTACTTGGGACTGCCTTTAGGTGCCAATCAATCCAGAAATACAACATGGTATCCCATCATTAACAGATTCCAACACTCACTCAGCCTCTAGGATCACAAGTTCCTATCTTCTGGTGGTAAACTTGTTCGTCTGAATTCAGTTTTAGCTATAATACCTTCACATTTCTTTGCTTTTTTCAAAGCTCGTCAGGTAGTCATCAAGAAGGTGATAACAATTCAGAGATCATTTTTCTAGAACAAGAAGCAAGACAAAAATGCCAATACCAAAAAAGGAGGATTGTCATTCAAAAACCTAGACTATTTTAACCAAGCCATGCTAGGCAAATGGGGAGCAAGACTATTGAGTGGGGATGAGAGCCTGGCCTTAAAAATTTTACACTTCAAATATGGTTCCAATGGCATTCTGACCATTGGAGATCTCAGTGAACTTCTACACCTCAACATTCTGGTGTCATACACAGTTGCCGCAGAAGAGGTAGACCCTATGCATCTCAATGGTGGAACAATCTATAGGACCTCGCCTAGTCAACCCAGTTTAAGGATCACACTAAGATACTGATTGGCAGTGATGACAGGATCAGGTTCTGGTTGGATCAATGGCACAAATAATGTTCCCTCGATGCACAGTTTCTAAGGCTATTTAGACTCACTTCTGCACCTTCGGCCTACATCTCAGATATGGGCTACTGTCAAAATGGCTCTTGGAATTGGTCATGGATTTGGCGCAAGGCCATTAAGGTCATCTGAAATTTCTGAACTCACAAACCTTATTTCCTTCATGCAGGATTGTCCAGGCAGTAGGGAAGGACCAGACATATATACTTTTGAAGGAAATTCAGGTGGCAAATACTCAGTAAAGATGGCATACAAGCAGATAGCTTCTACACAGCCTGCACCATACTCAGAACAGGAAGTTTCTCTGCTAACTTCTGTATGGGATACATTAGCACCTAAAAAAATTCAGATCTTTATCAGAAAATTGTTGCAGGACGCACTCCCTACACAAGGAGCAATGATGAGAAGTGGACTCCTACCTGAAGATCAAATATGTCAATGTACTTTTTGCCTCTCCTACTTTGAAACTGTATTACATTTATTTTCTTCCTGTTTCATTTTGGTACAGGTTTGAGAGGAACTCCTTATATGGCTACAACTATAGCAATATCAACACATTGATGTCCTTGCAAATCAGCTCCCCACACTAGAAGTCTTCACTGCACTATACCCCCCCCCCCCCTTGACCAACCTACAAGCATGGAGAACAATCTGGTTCTCAGCGGTCTGGAACATCTGGTGGGCAAGGAACAGATGCCATTTCAGAGCAATTCAACCAGACACAACTCTGATATGTGAGAATATTAAAAGATCAACTTGAATGTGGATCAAAGCCAAGAGGAAGAACAACTTTGCCTATACACTGTCTTATTGGCTATTGCAACCACTAGGCTGTATCCAGAATGGCATAAACTAACCTGCGCTGAGAGGATGATCATGAACTGAACTCATGGGAGCCTCCATACTGCTTAGCCACTCAATGCCCCTCCAATACCAAGTATGATCTAGCATACCTATAAGGAACTAGATCCCATGGTCCCAAAAGGACAACTAACTCAGTTCTCATAATCTTACATAAGTCATCTCACATCAGATACATGACATCATACTGAGACTTAGGAAGATCCAGGGACCACTGACATTCATGAAATCGGTGTGAAAGAAACTCTGTCTACTGCTTAGATAGGTTCTTCTAGTTATTTCTATGGCTTTGATCTGATATGTATGTATACCCGGAGTACCACCCCCTTACTCTCTACAGGGATTGCTCACCAAACATGACTGAATTGTGTACCAATATCCCAAACATGACTGAGTTGTGTACCAATATCCCTATAATGGGAATTGATAAGTTGACAATCATGACGTTTTGCTTTGGTGAAGAGCGGATGATGGCGATGATCTGAATGATAAGCTACTTTGTGATCTATTATGACACTAGGTGAGCTATGTACTAGATCACCCTTAACTATACCAGAGGGAGGGTATGAAGAAAATGCATGATATTCAGATCATTCTCAAAGATACTAGCTAGTTGATACCTTCTCGTGGAAATAGGAGTACTTTATTTTGTATTTCTTTTCTCTCTTCTTCCTTCTTTGTACCTACTCTGTAATTATTTTTACTTACAATGAAATTTTGCTTATAAAAAAAATCAGATCCGTTGGAGTAAAACGTACTGAATTACTTGATTGACTAATAATTTGTGTTTCCTTTTCAACAGTAGATTATGGGGGTGCCCTTCTTCCTTGTCCCTGCCCATCGACCCCACAAACTCAGCAAAATACCGAAAGAAACAAATGGCAAACTCAAAGGTTACAAACTCAACTTTTGTATTTATTGTCAGCAGGACAGAAGAGTTTTAAGTCTTGCCTTTGTCAAAACTCTATCAACAAGATCAAGAAGAAAAAGAAAACAACACAATACCACGAAAATCTTCGTTTTCCATTTCTCTGTATGTACACAATTTGATCAATCAATCATTCTTAATCAGAAAGAGCAATCCAGAAAAAAATGTGTTTGAAAAAGCAAACCAAATTCTTGAAAAATTGACAGAACAGAATTTCAGCCTGGATTCTTGCAAGCACTTATCAGCAAACAGAATCCAATCTTATCCGGTTCCTTCTGCTCGGAAATCTTCTCCTCGAGCCACAATCTGCTATCCAATCCACTCCTTGTCCGAAACAAGAAAACGGCGTACCCTGATGTCGAATTGAAGAACCAATCATGGACATCCCACATCATGTCGACAACCAATCCATCCAAGAAAATTGTCTGGTTACCCCAAAAATTCCACTGCACTCTCTTCACCTGGATCACATTCTTCCTGTCTACAAAAACAGGCAAAGCCGGGCTCCCCATCGCCGTCCCATCCACAACGCAGCAATTGATCAATCTGTCGTGCCACGTGCCCGTATCGCAGAATTTCGCCCTTGTTGAGTAGATAGCATTGCCAGAAAATTGCTCACTCCTCGAAATCAAGGAAAATTTCGGTACTCTCGTTTCGGAACCACGCTTCTTGACTGCTGATTCCTGCTCCATATCACCGAGAATCAGGCTTAGTTCCCCGTTGACCGCAATTCTGATGTAAAATCGGGCCCGTGTGAGATCCCACCACACCTCCATCCTCAACCCACCCGAGTCGAAGGTTTTATTGCCACGTTGCTTTCGTAGAATCCTGTAATTTTGTGTGAATTTTGAGTATGAACCTTGGAATTCGCATATTCCAACGGAGAACCCTTGCTCCGGAATCATATTGAACCATGTGATCCCGATGAGAAACCTTTTGCCGGTTGAGAGTTTGACTCTGTACACGCACGTCGCGGACTTTTGTATCGACGGTACCAAGTGAGATGAAGTATAAGCGCGATTTGATGATCCTGAGCGATACCTTAATCGCGTGTTCGCTGTAACAGCCTGCAATGTTCTTCATTGTGTTGAAATTGAATCCTCCTCTATGTCATGAATTGAGTAGTGAATCGAAGAACATGATGTGGGTTTTTAGAGCAATCGTGGTATTGTTCTTTGCCTTTGAACGAAGAAAATGTGAAAGAGTGACGGATGTGTGTGCGTCTGTGCTGTGCCTTTCTTCAGTCACAGTTTTGTAAGAAGAGAAAGAGAAGCCGTGGCCATGCCAGTTCATCTCATTTATGAAGAATCGTGTGATCAATTATTAGGATTATGACGAAAGCCGCATTTAATAGTCAGGGGAAGTTTCTTCTTAGGAAGGAAGGAGCCTCAACTCAACCTCAGGTTAGGCACGAGTGGACACAATTGGTCGTCTGGTTTCTCGTTTTTAGTGGGGATTAACACGCGTACATTTGACTCATAAAAAATTGATCTTCAAGTCCCAAATGAATTGTAGCTTTTAGAAATGTTATTGAGAATTTTATAAACCTTATCTCAAGTCATATAATTGGATCAGTTCTACATTATTATTCTTATTAATGCTCATTAAAGTTTTATGCGCCATGCAAGAAAAATACTAACAATGAATCCAATAAAGGACGATGCGTTGCATTTCATTCACGACAAAGAGTAGAAGAGGATTAAAATTTGGACAGTTGCCAGCGGGATATTCAGTTTTCGCATGCTTCTTCACACGATAAACTGCAGACTAATCTCTCATCCTATACATAAATTTTGGGGGTATATATCGGTGAATTTATTTTTTGGAAAAATATATTATATTATCAAAAATAATAATATTCAGGCATATCTCCATCTATCTGGACTTGATACCTAATCAACGATTCAAGGTATTAGCCACGATTCAAGTGAACATTTCATGTTTCAAGATATAATCACTTCTAGATGCATGTAGAACTCAACATAAATGATCACCTTTTACCAAGCTATTTTCCTGGTTTAAGGAATGTCCAATTCCTTTGGGAGGTTTATTAACGCTATATTACTGGAGTTATACGCACACACATACTATTTCGTACCCCATTTTTTTTTCCGGGTTGCGAAATTGGAATCCCGCAACCTGATACTGTAGCAGAATTGCAACCACTTTTTAATCCGGTCGAAAATGAGTGGATTGAAATTGAGCGACGTAATCCTCCCACACATTCGGCATTATTACCCTCGATTTTGCAAGTTATTTACATGTCCTGTCATTATGTAAATACCAGGATAAAGAGTGACAACTCCATTGTTCCTCTCTTTCTCCATCCCGAAACCCTAGCCCATCCTCCCTTCCCGTACGGCACCCGTTCTCTTCTGCTGACGAACGACAGCAAGTAGACGGGCAGATATGTTGAAGGTAAATCACTCTAACCATTAATTTACCTATGGAATGACACATTTTTGCCCCCCTAATCTAGGGTTTCGCAGGCCACACCACGAACTACGAACCCATAACAATCCACGCAATCGATCCTCATTTATAAGGTATTTCGCGTGTGTATCTTAAATCTACTTAAAAATTATAATATTATGTCTGCCAGTGTGATTAATTCAGTGTGTTAGGGCGTGGGATAAATTATTATTTAGACAGTTTGAGGTTCATGGTTATTCACTCTAGATTTGTGTGTCTGTACTTGATTATTCACTCTAAATTCAGTTTGATGCTCACGTTTATTCACCCTAGATTCGAGTTTGTGTGTGCATGTTCATCGATAGCTTCGTGCACCTGGACATAGCTCGTATGTAATTCATTTTGAATCTATTGAGGGTTACTCTGTTGCTACTTATTGGTGCCTTATTGTAACGGGTGCAACATGAAACACGATACATCAAACGTACCCAGTATATTCCCAACTAAGTTGGGGTCTGGGGGTCAGATGTACGCGGCCTTACCCTTGTAATTATACAAAGAGGTTGTTTTTGTTGCGACCCAATATGCATTGCATCGTTTGATATATTGAGTTCCAGCAACTTCACTAAATAGAAACACTGGAATTTAATAGAGTCATTTTGCTTTAGTCCATTATTAGCACAAAGCTAAAAGAATTATCAATAATGACTCTTCCAGCTCCATTTGCAATGGACAAAATAAAACATGATACATCCCAAGGGATCAATCTCTCACATGTTGACCGAGAGTTTTGTTGATAAAAGTCTTTTGTTAATTTTTTTTCCTAATTTGGGGTGAAGCATTACTTATCCAAATATTTATTGATAACAGAGAGGAGACCCTATCGCCATAAATACACCATGTTTGCAACGGTCTTAGTTTTTATCTACAAGAAGTTGGAGTACCCAAACATGAGTGGATCACTTTGGATCTTTTGAAGTGGTGCCCAATAGGGGTGCTTACCGGTATTGTACCGATATCACCAATATTTATACAGGTATTGCTAACAATTGGTATTAATACATGGTGAAGGCTGCCTATGTCAAGATCACATCATCAACTGCACATCCATTTACAGAGCTACATATGGAAGCAGCTAAACACCTTTGGTGCAGGTATGCCCTGAAAAAAATTGGTATATTTGCTTGGAAACTAATTCAGAATACTCTTCCTGCCAAAACTAACTTACACAAAAGGAACATCATCATACAGGACCAAGTTGCAATTTGTACACTATGAAGGATCTCAACAGAAACGACTGAACACTTGCTCCAAGAATGTAAGATTGAACATGTTTCTGGAAGGACTTGCAGAAATGGTTGCACCTGGTACCAATGTTCCAACCATTCTGGAGTACTTCACAGCCAAACCCCTACAGGTTAACAAGGATGCATGGATCTCAATCTGGCTGGCAATGACTTGGACAATATGGAAAGCAAAAAACAACTGCCATTTCAATGACAAAGAGCCCTCCACTCACTTGATGGTGCAAAAAATACTAAGAGCAACCTGGTCCTGGTTAAGAGCAATCAGAACAGACAAGAAATTCCCTTACTCACCTTTAGACTAGATAATGTAGCCATCAGTATGCATGTCTTTCAAGAAGTAAAGCCGTTGCACCCAATTGACTACTCCCATTGCGATGAGGAACATGGAACAACATAATTATATCCATACGGCCTCTGAATTGAGATGGCAACTTGCTGATTGATGGAAAATCTCCTACTCGAAGACAGCTTCGAACAAATAGAGCAGCTAAAAAGAAACACATTGGTTACATCTTCACCCTGTCCGTCTTTCACTACATAGAAATGGGGTTCAAAGAACAATCCCACAACTATTCAGGCTATCAGGCGAGCAGGCTGAGATGTGTACCAATCCTAGTGATTGATAAGTTGACAGTCATGACTCATGTATGCTTTAGAACAATAGGTGCAGGCAGAGCTGAGCAAATCAGTTATGACTCCTACAAGCTGAATTATGTACCAGAGTTGGCTCTGATAAGTTGACAATAATGAGGCTTGTAGAGGCGTGTACCAGTAAATATGTGGTTATGAGGCAACTTGAGAAGCTACAAGTTCGGATCAATGTTGCATTGATCTCATTCCTAGAGTATGTGAAAGTCAAGCGGGTGATGATTGAAGCCGGGTCTGAGGGATATGTTCAGGTGATTGAGCCACAGTCCAAGTTTCCCATGGGATGTTGAACTCCACGAATTTCTTTTCTTTTCCTTTCCTTTATGTATTTTCTTTTTTCTTTTTTCACATTTGTGCATAAACTTTATTTTATTCTTTGTGAATTTGGCTTAACAAAATAAATCGGTATTAGTTTTTGGCCACCGACATCAATAGCGTTATATAGATATTTTTTAAAAATAATAAAAAATAGCAATAATTTGTCTGAATTTCAATTAAAATAAGTTTAAAAACTTGTACAAACCTGAATAAAAAATATTCAAATTTCCAGTTTCAAATTTAAGACAAATCCAACACCAATATTTATAAATTATAAAAAAAAATTGAATAAAAAATATAAACAAGCCCGAGTCGTCAATTACAATAGTGAACAGGTTCAAATTTCGGACAAATCCTAATTCTCAAGTAATGAACGAACAAGTTCAAGTCTTCTAATTCAAAAAGTACAAAGGTTTATCCCGACGTGTTGTCCCAACGGTTTGACAGCTTGCCTCAGGGTTTGCCTAGAGGTACAGGTATCGAATTCCGCTGGTTGAGAATGTATTGGGTTAGGCCCCGGGCTCCGACCCGCTACTTAACTGGTCGAAGCGATGAGGCCGCATTGCATGGGCCCTGAGGAGTAATCGGGTTTCGGGATGCCCTCCGGATACCTCGGTTATCCCAAAAAACAAAAAGATTAAGCATGGCTCAAATCCACACTCAAAATAGAAAAGGAGTATTTAGGTTTGACTTTTGAGAAACCACATATGAAGTTAAGAATTGTTCACCAGTCATGAGCACGCATAGCTCATGAAGAGTTCCCCACAATAATGTTATGTGGATTTATTTTAATCTCTTTGTAATACATACGTGGATTTAAGAGAATGTACAACCAAAGTGATAGATAAATCAAATGTATTTAAAACGATATAGTTGTTACCCGAATCAAGTTCATATATCTATGAATTCTCTTTTCCATCCTGGTAGTCTATCTCATTTGTTATTCACAAGCATTTTGCTCATAGATCAACCCTTCAACCGTTTTGGGTGCAAATGAACTCCTAAAAGCATTTAGCACTCATCCTTCATTGCTAAAGACTGATTCTGAAGCCACAATTGTAATATGTACAGCAAGCACGTCTCGTGAAATTCTAGCCAGAACAGAAATTTTCATTTCATTTTATTTCCACTATTTTAAAATGTCAAAATCAGAAATATGTGGCTCAATATCATCCGCCAAATGCAAATCCAACCCAAATTTTTTTTCTATCCAATGTTCTTCGGCCACAAATCCCACAACGCCTTACCATCCCCCTCCTATGAACTACTACCCGTACTACTGATCGCATTAAAATTATTTAGCAGTCGTTATTTCGAAAAATAGTACCAAGAACATGATAAAAAGTACCACATCTCTCTGTCAACCAAACATACATGACCTAAAATGAAAACAAATGCTACACGTCTCTTCTCAAACAAAGTTCTCACAAATTAACATCATAACTCATCACAAATACAATACAAATGAGACAACACAATACACAAGTACAAATACGCCAACGCATCGATTTCAAGTTTCATACAAATAAAGATCACAATTGAATGATACACTCAAGTCCTCGAGCACCCCACTAAACATAGCTCTGGCCATATCATCGCACTTTGTGTTCCACTCGTTGGAGGGCTCAACTGTATGTATGTATTCAACATCGTCCATCCCATCCAATTCTGGTGATATGGGTAAATCTTCTGCAAGCAGTGGACTATTGGAGGGGGGGGCTCCATGAAAATAAAGTTGTGCAGTAGTGCACAAGCGAGGATGATCTTGTGTTGCATCTTCAATGAATAGAACGTAGGGCTTTATAGAACATGCCATCTCTTCTTCAATATGCCAAACGTTCTTTCTTTGATGCTACGGTCATGTGCCTGCTGAAAGAAAGATTAAGGTAAAACTTGAATGAAGATTGCTATGAATAGATTGATCTTCAATAATCAATCTATCTGCATTGAATTGTATATATAGACATATATGTTACACGTGATGAATAGAAAGCAAAAACCAATTTTGCCAAATCTTCTCAAGCCACCAACTTTGACTTAATATCATGAACTGTTGCTAGATTGGTTGTCAGATTTGTTGTTGAATTTGTTTCACTAAAAGACCTCGAGTCCAATGTAATTTTCTTTTTACCTCTAATGCACTTTTTATTTATTTTTTATTTTTTATAAAATTTTCCTCTAATGCCGCTTTATGTTTTTTTCCTCTAAGACCTCGAGTCCAATGTAATCAGGAGGTTGATCCGTTCCTAGTCGAGGGCATCTCACTATGTGTTCTGTGTGATAGTTGTTTCCTTATGTGAGTTGAGCTTAGTTACTAGAGTTATGCCAGCTTTTCAAGGTGATTTCATATGTTTTCTTGTGTTTAGTTCACTTGTTTACCTTTATTTTGTGTTTTAGGGGCTCCTTGAGATGAAGTTTGTAAGATGGAGGAGAAACAAATCGAAAAAAAGACAAAAGGGCATGAATTGGCGCTTTGGACACCTGTCCTTTTCCTAGGAGCCCGTACTTGATGGCCTCTATAGCTTTATAAAATGAACCAGCTATCTAATAAACCAGATTTGTAGCGTTATAAGTACCTGAATACCCATGGTGTGATTGAACTAAGCTAGAATTTCATATTTGTTTCCCTTTTCAAATCTCTCTCGACTTACATTGTATCGCTTGCTTGTTAACTCTAGTTTTTTTTAAGTTTAGTTGTTTAGTTTGAAGTTAAAAATCAATAATCAAACCAACCTCGATCTTTACTTGCTTTAATTTTGTAAATAGGCAACCAAAAAGACTTTAGATTAATTCAAACTTCTATGAATCCTTTTGAGATCAACTTCCGGGGTACTACATAGCTCGTGCGTGCACCTACGAGTTATAATTTGCATACATCAAAAGACTCACCTGAACCAGGATTGTCTCACAAGATAGACACCACTCTCGAAACACAGTTTCCAAGATGATTAAAAATGGTGGGAAGAATTTCTCGAGTCTTCGCCTCAAGAGTCTCGATAGTCTTGCGGAAGGCAAGAATATCCTCATCCAAGGGCGAGGCTGAAGGTAGACGTACTTGTCATCAACTGAATGTCGGTTGAAATTAACATTGAGAAGGGTGAAAACATTTTGAGTATGGGTCAAAATGTTCAGAATTTGACATACTACCAAAAATACAACGAGGCGGGAGCATCGTAAGACAATTGAAAGGGAGCTATCTTGCAGTAGCAAATGAAGAATCGAATCAATGCATGGACGGGAAGTCAAATCCCACTATGAAGTTCTACCTTAAAATGGTAAAATGACCCTTCAGAGAGAGGATTCAGTCTTCAAGAGCAGGAGGTATCAACTTGAAGTCTGTGGGGATATGATACTTCCTAATCTCATCTAGGGATCGATGGTTGATTTTCGAGGTTAAGCCTACGAAGGGAAAAAAAAACCCTGGCGAATACCCTCTAGCGGGTGAATTCGCCAAACTATCGTGCGAGGAGGACTCGCTCAAAGATGAACCTAACCTACCGGCATGTCACCAATACGCGACCCAAATCCAAACTCCAACCATGCGACTGACTGTGAGGAACCGCCCCTAAAGATTTTCAATTACTCGAATTAACCATATTTCCTACCTTGCTCAATGTCACAGATGCTGACATAACTCAATTAATGCAAAAATGGATGGTGAAATTGGCGATGAGAGGGTGTAATTCAGAACATTGTAAAACGCTATATAGAGAGAAACAATGGAAAAACTGTTATTCTTGTATATCGAATTACAACGCACACATACATATTTATAGTATCGAAATACAGACAAATTTATGCACTGCAATAAATGCAGACGAAACATTGCATGCTTTGTCGGGTGTGTTTTTCTTCTTGCAATAGG
>JAOWBN010213364.1:0-13759 GCA_028565015.1 Pinguicula moranensis
GTTGGCCCAGCGGCGACCACCCTCGACACACAGGGCTTGCCTAGTGAGGTCGAGGGATCGATTCAGGCTGGTTACCAACTCTGCACTGTCACCTCTGGATTAGTCGGGTTGGTTCCGCATTCTGTCGTTCTGTCCCAGGGGCAGGCTCTGCCCGGATACCTAAGTAGGTGCTGGTTTCGGTTAACTTACCCCAAAAAAACAATCTCCATCATACAATAGCTTGACGCATAATGTGTATTTAGTTTTAATTATGAAAATTATAAAAAAAAAAAATTCAATTCAAGGATGTTTTTAATTTATAATCATGAACTATCTTTGATTTTCTGATAATGATGTTTTATTACTACAATTAAAATTATCGATAATCCATTGGAAAATGTAACGAGTGAAATACAACGGAAGAAAAGAACAATCGCTGTTCGAAAGAGCCCGATTCGCGATTCTTATGCCCTTGTCCACCGCCAAGTACATAGCAAAAAAATCAAATCCCCCGTTCTTAATTCCTAGACCAAAACTCTGCAGCTTTTGACGCCTCGAAACCTTGCAAAAAATTCTCCGACGATGGCCGCTTTAAGCCTCCGCAAGGGCAATACTCGACTACCGCCGGAGGTGAATCGTGTTTTATACGTTCGGAATCTCCCTTTCAACATAACGAGCGAGGAGATGTACGACATATTCGGGAAGTACGGAGCCATTCGGCAGATCCGCATTGGGACGAACAAGGATACCCGGGGTACCGCCTTCGTGGTGTACGAGGATATATACGATGCGAAGACCGCCGTAGACCATCTCTCGGGTTTTAATGTGGCGAACCGGTACTTAATTGTGCTGTATTACCAGCAGGGGAAAATGGGCAAGAAATTTGACCCGAAGAAGAAGGAGGAAGAGATTCAGAAGCTGCAGGAGAAGTATGGGATTGGTACTCCTGCGTCCAGAGATAAGTAATGTACTTATGAAGTAGTGATTAGTGAAGATTTTGGCGAAGGTCATGCCTGTGGTTTTAAATGGTGGAATCTAGTTTTTATTTGGATGGGTTGTCGATGGTTTAAGAATCGGGAATTTAGATAAGTACTTGATCTCAATCTTCCCTTGTTATCCCTGTAATTTTCTGTCATACTATACGGCCATACGGGTTGCTTAATTTTCTAATTAAAGTTTGGATTTGAGTTTCTAACTTATTAAGCATTGTAGGTGTTTCTTTTTAATAACTGCTGCATTCAAACTGTTGCCATAGTTGTTGCTATCTCTATTATCATAGCAATGAGATGTCTGACGTAATTCTAAAAGGAATAATTCACTGTATCGTCCATCATTCTTCACTTGATGAATCAACATCCAACAAATTTGGGTGGTATAAGATACTGCACTGTTGTGGTAGATGAATTGTAATGATGTCCTGCTTATGATTTTTGATATTTTGTTTGTGATGCACATAATGCTTGATACGGTCCAATCCAATAAAGAAATATGTGCAGCAGCTAACGTTTAAGCCAGATGGGACCAATAGGAAAAACTGCTTATGCTGTTGCCTGATTTAACTATATGTAGAGGCGGGGATGAATGGAGAATGACTGGATAAGTTTAATATCAAATCAAATGCAGCTGCATATTTCTACATTTTGTTCCAAGTTAAAACTGTTGACTGATTACTTGCAATTGAGGACTAAGCTGATTGATCTAACAACCCTTCAAATCAAACTGCATATTCTTCTGGAGTAGGAGCTGTCCCAAGATTTTCCCTTCAAATATTAGCACTTGAAAGATATTTGTACATGGTTTTTCCCTTTTCTTCCCATAAATATATGACCGCCATTTTTCATACATATGAACTCATAAGCCAGTGTCTGAGATCTCCAGAACTGCTTGTCCTCCTCCAGCAAAGAAATTAAGGTAAAATATTTGCCTCATACTACCATTTTCTCCTTATGCAGTGTCATTCAGTATACTAAGAAACGAAGACACCACTTCTTCGCTTTTTGGTATTTGCTACCATTTCTGGATTCCCTTTATCCATCATGGCTGCAAATTCTTCGTAGTTGATCCGGCCATCCTGCATATTTTGCTAGAATTGTAAATTCTGCTCAATAATGAGAACTTCTCGAGATGGGAAATTTACTTTTTGGATATTCTACTTACATTATCAGCATCTACTTCAGAAATGATCTCCTTTATGTCCTTCCCCTCTGTCATGCCATACTCTCTAAGTGCCTGCTCCAGCTCCTGAGCACCATGACCAGAACAAAAGTTGCTTCAATGGTGTTTATTCAATTATGGCAAGCATATGCTATTCGTAACACTTTCATAACTATGTGATTACCCGCTGTTATCTTTGAAATACTGGAATGCTGTGTATAGATGCTCTTCTCTACCCATTCTGTTCATATGCATTGTTGCTGTTATAAATTCCTCATAGTCTATGGTTCCGTTCCCATCAACATCAGCCTGAATCCCATTGAACATTTAAGTTTAAGTGATGCTTGCAAGAAAGAAAATATGAGATCATTTCTTCAGACAGAGCTGCAGTGACATTCTATGAATTTACAGCTTCCTATAACTGTTTGACCTCACTTTCTGTCAACTTTGTTCCCTGGTTGGTCAGTCCTTGCTTGAGCTCCTCTAGTGTTATCGTTCCACTATTATCAGTGTCCATGCCTTTGAACATTTCTTTCAGTCCCATTATCTCTTCCTCCGACAAACAGCCTGCAATAACCTTGTTTACATACAGAAAAGTTCAGCAGGTGGTTATATTCTACTTGAGCAAACGTTACTATGAATCCTTGCCCGTAACGCAACTTTCTTGAAGTTATTCATAGCCCTGAACTGTTTCAGCCTACCCAGAACAGCATTATCGAGCGGTGTACCCGGTGCCTCTCCATCCTCCTTGATCCACGAATGATCTGCAAACGCGTAACACCAGTTATCATTATGCTTCTAGAATCTGGAAGTCTTTTAAAAAAATGTTAGGAATGCATACTCAGAACTTCAAATGCTGTGAGTCTCTGCTTGGGGTCGGAGTGCAGCATCTTCTTCACCAGATCCTTAGCGCTCGTTGAAATCGAAGGCCAAGGATCAGAAGAGAAGTCAATATGTCCTCGTAAAATAGCGTTGAATATGCCGGTCTCCGTGTCTGAATTTCACATTTCAGGTTATCAGGAGGAGAAAGAAATGGAACACAATGAATGTGTTGGATTAATTAATTGATATGTTTAATTAATTAAATCTAAAATTCACTTAATCACGAGCCCGTCTAACTACCTAGTTGAATCTCTATATAAGGGTTACGTGCCTACAAAGATTGATACACAACTCACAACTCGCGTTGAGAAACTAGAAATAATAAGTTTTCTTTCGACTTGTTCCCAATTACCCTCGGGGAGGAGATTTGATTCGTGGATATCAAATGGACTTTTATAGCCATTTGCTTGGTGGTAGAAGGGGGACCGCGGCAGGGGCAACACCGGGAGGAGGTACGAAAGAAACTTGTGGTTTTTCTAGGGCTTTTTGTTTATATGAACTGAGATATATGAAATGCATGGAAAGTATGAGGGATTGTTAGATGGGAGAGAGAGTCAATGCATGAGAGGGATTTGAGGAAGGACAGAGAGAAAGACCAAAGGGGATTTTTGGGGGGTAATTAAAATTTTATTCTTGGCAAAAGCCTTGAGCTGTTACAGAAGAGCACTTATAGTGCACAGATTTCTTGTGTAGAACCTATGTCTACACTCCTTCATGTTCCTATCAATATCCTGCGGATTTGAAAGCAATAACACAGCCATGGCACACGTAGCCAGTCGCCCAGTGTCGTACCTCTAAGATGGTTATTGCTTGCTGTAAGCTAGAACCAAGTATTGAGATCCATTCAAATGGCATCGTTGCATCTGTGTTTGCATCAAACCGTATTGCATTTCGCTCTTTCCACAGAATGTATACAGTGGCGTGCCAAATTATCTTCCACACTTCAAAACCTGGATTCTTCATGATATGACTCATATGCAGTGTAAAATGTCTCAGGCTATCAGTGCATCCTTCATATATTAACCCAAACCAGGAGTACACCTCTGACCAAAGGGTAACTGCGTGCGTACAGCTGAAGAATAGATGTTGTAGAGTTTCAGTACTTGATCTGCACATCACGCATCGCCTTTGGAGTTCATCAAGAGTTGCTCCGTGTTTTGAAGGTTATCCGTGGTAGGGAGACGATTCTGCAGCAGTCTCCATGCGAAAACTTGCACCCGCTTCGGCGATAGTTTCCCCCATACCGAAGCAAGATGATTTTGTGAGCTAGCAGCTGCTGCGGATTTGTACACATCCTGTATAGCTGCATAGGCAGAAGAAACAGAGAAGAGATTAGTCTTGCCAGTAGTCCAGATCCAAAAATTCGTACCTTGCCTGATTTCGGTGTGATGAGCCAGCTGGTGAGATAACTCTCTCATATCTTTTATCTCCGCCTGCCTAAGAGGACGTCTGAACCTTAAGTTCCACCTTCTTCCTTGAGGAGTGATATGGGAAACATCTTGCACAGTGCTATCTTGTTGAGTACTGAGCCTGAAAAATCTTCTGAACTTTATTGCCAAACACCCTTCTCGAAGCCAGTCTTGTTTCCAGAACATTGTTTTGCTCCCATCTCGCATCAGGATCCTGAATCTGCTTGTAAACCATTGTCCTTTGCTGGATTTCCAGATATCTTCCCACTAGCAGGAAATGTGATCTGGTAAGGAGATCAGCCCCCAGTCACACAGGAGATCCGAGGTGTGGAGGTACTTAGATCTATCACCGAACACCACAAACTGTCAGGTTCATTTTGCAGGCGCCACAACCATTTGGTGAGCATGACCTTATTCATTGAGGCAACATCCTTGAGTCCCAAACCTCCTTCCGGAACACTTTTACACATGTCTTTCCAGCTGAGCCAGTGAATAGAGCGGCTTCTTCCCGACTTTTGCTTCCACAAGTTGGCCATAGCTTTTTCAATGGTCTTGATAACCTGTTTAGGGGACTGAAACAGAGAAAAGTAATATAATGGTAAGCTAAATAAGATAGATTTAACTAAAGTAATTCTACCAGCCAGAGATAGAAATTTATTTTCCCATTTTTGTGTTATGCTGTTGATGGAGTCTATAACCGGTTTCCAAATGCTTAGTCTTCGTGGGTTTCCCCCGATGGGAAGGCCGAGGTACTGAAAAAGAAATGAATCAGTCTTGCAGTGAAGTTCCAAGGCTGCTCTTTCCAATTTGTAAGTAGGAATGTTAATTCCAACTAGACAACTTTTGTGAAAGTTTATTGTGAGACCAGAAATCAACTCGAAGATGCGGAGTATTCCTTTTATAACCCTTAAATTCTTCATAGTACCCTCAGCAAATAGAAGTGTATCATTGGCGTATTGGAGGTTGGAGAGGTAAGCGTTTCCCATCCTTACTCCAAAATATATTCCAAGTTAGACTGCTCTATTTATCATAATATTGAGGCCTTCAGCCACTATCAAGAATAAGAAAGGGGATAGGGGATGCCCTTGTCTGATGCCGCAATGTAATTTGAATTCGCTTGCACTGCTTCCATTCACTAAGAGTGTCGCATGAGATGAGGAGATACACTCAAATATCCAATCTTGCCAAATCTGACACAAACCTAACTTCTTCATCATTGACATCAGAAAGCCCCAATCTACCGAGTCAAATGCTTTGGCGAAGTCCACCTTGAAGAGGAAAGCAGTTTTTTTTTTATTTCTTGATGGTATGGATCGCCTCGTTAGCTATAAGAACTCCATCAAGAATTTGCCTCCCTTTTAGAAAGGCCGTCTGATTCTGAGAAATTATTTTGTGCATCACCTGCTTTAGTCTATTCGCCATCAACTTGGAGAGAATTTTATATCCACAGCCGACTAATGATATTGGCCGGAATTGATCAAGCTGCACAGGGTTTGAAGTCTTTGGCACTAAGGTGATAAAAGTGGAATTTATTGCCTCAGAGAGCCGTCCCTCCCTGTAGAACTCCCGGATGAATTGAATAAAGTCATCCTTCATGGTTTCCCAATGATTTTGGATAAATAGAAAACTGAATCCATCGGGTCCGGGACTTTTAGATGTTGAGCAGCACCACACAGTTTCTTTTATTTCATGATTTGAAAATTCAGAGATGAGAAATGCATTTTCCTTACTTGAAATTTGATTCTCTGCCGGCAAAAGAAGAGTGGGATGTGACCATTGCTGCGAGGCGTATTGTGCAGAGAAATGTTTGGTGATTCCGGCTTTCACTTCCACAACTTCCTCAATCCACACTCCTTCAAAGTTCAAGCCTCTTATACAATTCTTTTTCCTGTTGCTCTTGACTTTGGACTGGAAGAAAAGAGTGTTGTTATTTTTCTCCTTTATCCATCTTGTTCTAGATTTTTGCCTTTGAAGCATTTCCTGATTACGAAGGGAGTGTTGCAAGTTGGTCCATAACTCCTTCCTCTATAGTTGCTCTTGTGAGGATAAAACTCTTATTTCAGCTTGATCATCCGATGCTTTAAGTTTTTCTTTGAAGCTATCAATTCTCCTGTGTGTATTACCAAATATATTCTTGTTCCAATCGTTCAACCTCTAGCGCATTAATTTAAGCTTTTCTCTCAGAATGTAATTGCAATATCCGGAGACTTGTAAATCAGACCTTTCTTTCTTAACAAAACCAGCAAAACCAGCTTCATTCTCCCAACATTTCAGCGTCCTTGTGGCCTTGGGACCCGAGTTCACTTCTTCTGCCTTGAGAATAATTGGCCCGTGATCGGACCCATTTATGTCCAACCCGAATTGGTATAACTCAGGCCATACTTCTAACCAAGCTTCAGATAAAAGGAAGCGATCAAGTCGACTGCAACATAAACCTCCCCTTGATATGCAAGTGAACCTCGCCCTATGGAGAGGCAAATCCACAAGATCGGTATCAATGATTAATTGGTAGAATTCTGTAATTTCTGCCAGAGGCAAATTCGCGTTGCTTTTCCTTTCGTCAATGGAGCGGATGGTGTTAAAATCTCCTACAATACACCAAGGAGCAGACGGATCACTTAAGACAATACTTTTCAGACGCCACCATAAGTCTCTCTTCTGTCTCAGAATACAAAATGAATAGATCTTCACGATCTTCACTGCCGTTTCTTCCAATCCCCATAGACCTTCAATTACTAACATGTCGTTTTCAGACTATGAATTAGATAACTTGAATACTGATTTTTGCCAGATACAAAGCAGACCCCCAGAACTACCAGTCGCTTCTCTATGTCGCCACTCAAAATCTTCATTGGGCCATAACTACCTACAGAACCGATGATCCAAAGTTGACTGTTTCGTTTCCTGGATGCATATAAGGTCAGCACTCTGTTCTCGAACAAGCATTCGGATTTCAGCTCTCTTATTCACGATGCCTAAACCACGGTTGTTAAGAGAATGATATGTATTTGTTACTTACGGGGGGTGGGGGTGGAGGGAGGTTTTCTTCTTCTTGCCTGACCTGGACTTCTTCTTACTGCATGATAATTGCTTGTCTCTGGCTTCCATAGCATCTTGTCTTTCAGTGAGCTCTTGTCGGGATGAGTTAGGGGACACTCCAAGAATAATCGCAAGATCTACAATTTCACTTGTCTTGCTTTGTACTGGACTAGGAGTAGAATCCGTTATAGTGGACGAAAGGGGATTTTGCTTTTGCTTAATGTGGTTTAATTTGCTGAGAGCATGGACGATGAATTCTTGTGACAAAATCGAAGGTTGGGAGGAATTTGAGGGAACCTACTCCTTTTTTGTGTGAGTTCGATTGGAAACTTAAAAAAAATATTTCCATCGGGGCAGCCACCCTGCCCTTGGCCCCTATTTTATTAATTTTTTATGCCCAAATTTTTTTTGGATAGATCTACCCTTGGTTGATGTTAGATAAACTTTAGACGTTTGATAAATGTGATCCGAACAGGTATAAGTTTCCAACAAGAACAAACAGTGCGTACCTTATGTGGTTTGTTGTAGATGAGAGTTTGAGACACTTGGTCTTCCTTTGCCTTGTATCATATGCAATTTAGATGGAATTCTACAATTGGATGGGGGTTGAGCTTTGTTGGACCTGAAAATAAGGAATCCATCTAGTTGGACGAAATATATATGTTATATGTCTAATTGAATTAATTATGATAATTAATTTGTTTATTACCTAATATTAAAAATTCTAATTAGAGTAGGATTTCACTACCATAATTAGGAGTAATTATTTGTTAATTACCTAATATTGAGAGTCCTTATTATGGTAGGATTCTGCCACCATAATTAGGATTGGACTCCAATTTCTCTCTATAAATAGAATGTTCAGCACGCCAATTTACTTACACCATTATTCATATTATCATGAGTTGAGACCCAGAAACATATATACAGTTTCTCTTGAATTACTGTCTTATCATCTGTGAAGGCGGAGATCTGAGTTCGTGGATTATAAGGAGACTCTGGTAGAGTCATGTTCGTGTTCGTAATATAATCAACCGGAACAGTACGGTTCTATATGTTTCCGCATTAAGGTACGAATCCGTTGTCGTATTTATTCATTATTAGATTCGTTCTAATTTGATCTACACATTTTGACCGACATATCAACCTGCTGAAGAACAAGGGAAAAATCTTTGTGGCATTGCATCACTTCACATTGCAAGAAATTGAATTATCTTCCATCAATAATCAATAGGGTCGGCAAATGGCGGTCCCGGGCCCGTTGTTTTCTTATTTTTATTATTATTATTTTTTTGAAAAGTAAAATTGCTGCAAAGCGTGGGAATCGAACCCACAAGCTCACATTGAAATGGTCAATGCTTTATCTATTTGGGCAAATGTTATTGTCTGCAAGCAAAATATATTTTAAATATTTATAACATAAAAATGGGTGTACAAGCTAAATCTATGGGCTCAAGACTGCACCGCCTCAAAAACAGACGGATCAAGCCCGCTCATTTTTATTTACCCAACTGCCACCGCCAGTTTAAAAAACTCAGATGCCATTTACTTGCCCCAAACAAGTTGTGATACCATTTTGATTTGATGCCAGACTTTAGGCCAACTTAAAAAATAGAGAACGTCATGCAAAAGATTTGTAAATCCATCGCAACAATACCATTTGAACAATACTTTTTTCAATCAAAAAAATTAATTATTTTATTAAAGTGGGCAGCAATTGCAGTAATGAATTACAAGATGTAGAATCTAAAGGTTTAGAGCCATATTTAAATCTAATACAAATGCGGGAATTTCGAAGTCAATCATTGAGACCCAAACTCACATTTAGATTATTGAACGTAGACACCCATATCCAGGATGAGACCTTTGCATCCTCCAGGATTTGCTCATTTTTGGATGAATTTCGTTAAATACAAAATTATTTCGTGCTTTACACAATCCTCATACTTGGTTGTGCCACAGAGATTTCCACGCATCACACAACTTCTTTCGCTTGAGTACGCTCTGGTGTTGGAGATAATGTTGTAAAGGGATATTACTCCCTAAATAATCAAATCCCAACTAGTGACAGAAGTCCTGTCAAATTTTGTAAACTACATCACATTCGAAGAATATGTGACAGAGTGTTTCTTCCTTCATTTGGCAGAAAGCACAACCTGGAGCAGGCAGTTGTGCATTTTGTGCACCTCCCGAGTGCAGTTTATCGAGCGTATCGATCCTCTCTTGTGCCAAGTGCCACACCAAAGTCTGAGTGCGCTTTGGGGATCCACTGCTCCAACATGTCGCCAACTCATCATTTTCCTGCAAAGAAGAACCCATAAATCGTGTTAGTTCCTTATAAGCAGAACTTACCGTGTAGTTATGGTGATCTCTCTTTCGCCGCCATCTCTAGCTATCCTTCATCTTTGCACGTATCTATGTACCTGCAATGACAGACTCAATAATAGGGATAAGTAATAGTTTGTAGTCAAATAATTGCCTATGCTAGTGCCATGCCCGAGATAGTTGTTCACTCTATGGGTTTTAGTTTTGTAGCTACTATGCTTTTTCCATCTGAGGAAAACGAGTACAGACAAAATCGGTTGGGCATCCCAAGATCATCCACATTGAACTCCAGGATAAGGTATCCTCTCCACTACCTATTTGTCATTGCAGGTTACTACATAACTAGTAATCTAAGCACACTTGCTTGCAGAAATCATGCCACATCTAGATGTTCGTCCCGATGCAGTGATTATCATCCAGTATCTGTCCAGTCCCTCCGGGTATAGGTGATGCAACCCGAGTTGAATCTCAAGCTACCAACGAGCACGACATGACATCCCAAAGGGATGAATACCCATTGGAGCTTCCAAGTGTACCCATTACTCATGCTAGGATAAGGAGATTCAAGGAGGGATTTGCATTGTTGTTCCAAGACATTTGGGCCGAAGTCATAAACCCAACAAGTCAAGATCATCACACTCAAATCATTCATTAGTTGAGCCCACAAGGAAAAGCTCACGGCCCAAGCTCATTGTCCATGTTCTCCCCAATCAAACAAGACTCAGAAGATTCTAGAGCTCATTGCGTGAACATGCATGGTCTAGAGCTCATTATGTGAAAGTGCATGGTCAAAACGTTGTGATTTGAAAGGATTTCTCTTCATTGTGAACGTGCATTGATCAGAGCAAGACTTCGTGACTTGGACGATTGTTGTGAGAAGTGAATTCAACAACTCAAGAGGGCATAGTCAAAGGAAACATTTAATACATTCATGTAATGCATGCATCCATGTCCTACATATAGAGGCATGGTCGAGTAGTTGAGGACATCGAACTTGAAGTTTTAGTTCTGTGAGAATAAAATCTCCTCAGTTCCTTCATGAACTCTTTTCGATTTACCTTTCCTTGTTTTTAAGAAAAGTGACACCGATTTATTTTTACAAATTCTAATCTCTTTGAATTTTTACAAGTTTTCAAAAGGGCTCAATTGAGTGGTGAATTTCTTTATCTCAAACACGTTGGTTTGGTTCTCACCTCCTTTATAGGTGTTTGGTCAAATTCTCGACAAGTTTGTCAAATTTTAATCCTTTTCTTTTGAACCACCAATATTGGTGTTGGGTCTAGTCATAAGTTGGCTAGGTTCATATCAATAGGTAGAGTGACTATATGATCTTACTTAGAAGGCCAACTTGATCGTTTAGTATTTTCCAAAATCATTTACCTAGAAGGGCAAGGTTGAATCGCTCCATATTCTTTATGCCCAATCCTCCTAGTTGTACATCTTGACAAAGATGATCCCACTTAATTCAATGTATAGTCTTAGAATCTGGTATTCCCCCACCCTCACCCCCACCCCCACCCAGAATTTTTTTATTGAATTTTTCGTATAGTTGTAATGACTTCCTTCGGTGCTTTGAATGAAGATAGTTAATATGTCTCCAATCCAATGAGAGCAAACCTAGTGAGTGTATACGACCCCCAAAATACAAGGTAGACATTTTTCAACTCTTGAGTTTTCCCCCGGAGTTTTTCTATTGGCCCTTGCCATGTAATTATTCTCCTCTGATTTGCCCCCAGGGGCAGACCTAGATCGGTTAGGCAACAATTTGGTTGTGAGGTAGTTTAGGCAACCCGCATAATCTACCAGATCCGAGTCTAGAATGTTTAACCCCATGACACTACTTTTTGAAAAGTTGACTTTGAGTCCTGATGCCATCTCAAAAAGTCTAAGAATGCCTTTCATCATCTTTACATTTGCTAATGTTACATAAAAGGAGTGTATCATTGGCATATTGTAGATGAGTCATAGGCATTTTTTGCTTACCAATGTGCAAGGGGGACCATTTACCCAGAGTCAATGTCTGATCAACCATAAGGTGCAGCCATTCTATGGCTACAAGGAAGAGAGATTGTGATAGAGGGCCTCCTTGCTTAAACTCCCTCTCCAACGAAAAATCACCTAAAAGGTTGTCATTCACAAGGATCGTAACAGAAGTCGAAGTTATGTTATCCAGCTTTGCCATTTCTCACAAAACCCGAACTTCTCTAGCATCTTAAAGAGATACCCCCAACCTACTAAGTCCAAAGCCTTCTAGAAATCCACTTTGAATTGTAGATCTCTATTCCTTGAATGCTTAAGCTCCTCAATGATTTCATTTGCGATCACCACTCCATCCATAATTTATCGCCCTTTTATGGATGTCATATGGTAGGAGAATGTGATCTTTTCCATAACCTTACTCAATTGGTTGGCCAGTAATTTTGAAAGGATCTTGTAAGCACTCCTTACTAGTGAGGGAACGAAAATGCTAGATCCTCTCTGGACCATTTATCTTTGACGATGGCACAATGTGCATGCAGTTGATCCATTTTTTCAATTGGTTGTTCTCATAAAAATATTGTACCATTTGAACAACATACGGGAGAGATTTGGACTTAAAGCTCTAAACAAAGCATGATGGCCAAAATTCAATCCCAATTTAGTGCAAATAACTCATTGGGTATATAACCGCGGGATATATTCATGAGATCTATTTGGGTCAAATGATTACGGATATCGTGATTATCTTTCAGAAAAAATACACTAGCAGAAGTCATGACCTGGGCTAGGCCAACTACATACGAGCAATAATAAATGTCCTAAAGTCTAGCTCGGTAACCCAGAACCCAGTAAGAAACCCAACAAATGGTGGTCACTCTAGAAATGGCTGAAAAGCATTGTTGCACAAGAATTGTGCTTGATGACCAAACATTCACTTGTCTAAGTATAAATAAAGGTGGAGTTACAAATTTTTATTTTATTTCTCTGAAAGATTGTGTTGGATGTGAAGTAGCAAATTGCGTCGTCCAGGAATAGCAAAGGAAATGTTATAGCCGTGAGGTCTTACTTAATCTCAAAGGTCAGAATTAAGTGGTGGACTATCATATAACCAATGAAGTCATGAGTCAATGAAGAGACTTCTCAGTTGATTTTTGGGAGCCATCAATTCCATATGTTTTTTTCACAAATCGAAGAACAGTTCCTTTTGGAGTTTTCAGATTACTCTCACCTTTCATAAACTCTAATCTGCATGTTCTTGGTGGATTAGATTGTAGGTAATTTCATTGGATAGCAATTGAGTCAACTACTTATCGGAGGGGGGTTGGTTACATAACACATCTCTCGTTGATAGCCAAGTCGATTCTTGGTTGTGTTGGTGAAGATGGAAAAAGTTTTGTAATCGGTGTATTGGACGAATAATTTGGTTAATGCAGTGCGTGAACAATTCTTGGCTAGAGCTCAAGAGGACGTAAGTTGGAAGCAATTCCCTTGACTTTGATTTTAGTTTTGTTTATCCAATGCACTTGCTTGGAGAACAAGTCAATCAAACTAGAAGATTTGACGATAAGTTCTAATAGATTGAGTTGACTGTTATTAAAAGAGAGGTGAATACAAGTTTAGGAATGCAGTACACAGATCTAGCCTTGATGGGAGGAGGGTTAAAAATTGCATGTAAAAAATGGGAATATGGGACGGGTCTGACATCGTCAACCCCTACCTTTATCCAACCTATAAACAAAGACTTAAAAAGAGGAGTATCTCAATAAAGGCCTAAAAGGACAATCATGTTGTAAACTAAGAAATCTGTAGAAAAGTAAACCAGAGAGTATTAGAATGATCGTGAAAGACATATCATTTATTCTCTGTAGTGCCTCTTTATATAGAGGTAAGAAGCAGTTACAAGAGTTTTACTTAATTAAAAAACTGTCTCAATATATATATATATATATATATATATATATATATATAACACTCACCCTAGATTGAACGAG
>JAOWBN010213385.1:0-13757 GCA_028565015.1 Pinguicula moranensis
AATCAAGAATTATCCCATCTTGATCAACGATCAAATGAATGTGAACTAGAAGTTCAGAGGATAATTCATTTGCAGAACGCAAATCAATTACCGAATGCATTTACGACAGCCAATTATTTGTAAAATCTCATATACCAGTTGTCAATGCCCTTACTATAAGGATTGATGTCCCAGAAGGAAAAAATACTAACAAAGCTACAAATGAATCTACACAAAGCCTGAAGCGTGGTAGACCTGTTGGTGCCAAGGATAAAGTTCCCCGGAAGAAAATAGTCCCACTAGAAAATGTGAATCATAATGATCACTAATTCGAGGCATATATGATATCCAATGACTCTCCTTAAACTACCCTTCATGAAAAGGAATCTCTAAATGAGGAACCTAATGAGGATAATCAAGTACCTGATAATAATTAGATCTCAATTTTTTTTATCAGAAGAGGTCTTGGATAGAAAGAAAACTATTATCGATAATATTTTTGCATATAAACTTGCTTTAAATCTTACCAAATGTGAAGATGAAATAGAACCGCACTCTGTAGAAGAATGTCGACGTCGAAATGATTGACCAGATTGAAAAGAAGTAATAGAATCAAAGCTGAGCTCGCTCGAAAAACTCAAGGTCTTTGGACCCATTATTTATACACCCAATGGTGTTAAGCCTGTTGGATACAAGTGGGTATCTGTTCGAAAAAGAAATGAACATAATGAAATTGAGCGCTACAAAGCACTTCTTGTTGCACAAGGCTTCTCCCAAAAACCCGGGATTGATGATAAGAAGACATATTTTTCAGTCATGGATGCAATTACATTCCGATTTTTAATTCATTTAGCATCATTGATTAATGGATGTTGTTACAGCATATCTGTATGGACCACTCGATAGAGAAATTTATATGAAAATCACAGAAGGATTTAAGATGTCTGCAGCATCTTGTGGCAAATAGAAGAATATATACTCGATTAAACTCCAAAAATTATTATATGGATTAAGACAATCCGGTCGGATGTGGTATAATCGATTGAGTGAATACCTCGTAAAACAAGGATATACTAATGATGTAATTTGCCCATGTAATTTATCAAGAAAAGCACATATAATTTTACTATAGTTGCAGTCTATATAGATGACTTAAATCTTATTGGGCTCCAAAATAGCTCAACCAGACTGCAACATATCTAAAAGATGAATTTGAAATTAAAGATATTGGCAAAACGTGATATTGTCTAGGACTACAAGTTGAGCATGTTTCAAAAGGAATATTTGTGCATCAAACAATGTATACAAAGAAAGTCATGAAGAACTTTTACATAGAATATGCACATCATTTATCTACGCCCATGGTGGTAAGGTAACTATATATATAGAAAGATCCATTCTGTTCTATTCAACACGATGAAGAGATACTTTGTCCTAAAGTACCATATCTCAGTGCCATAGGTGCACTAATGTATCTTGCAAATTGTACGAGACCAGACATAGATTTAGTCAATCTCCTTGCAAGATATAGTCTTACTTCGACTCGAAGATGCTGGAATGCGGCACACTGGATTTTGGACTATTTTATAACCGTGATACAGAATCACAGTTAGTTGGATATGCAGATGCATGTTATCTTTCTGACCCGCACAAGGGACGATCTCAAACCTGATATGTTTTCACTTATGGTGGTACTGCAATTTCATGGAGATCTACTAAACAGACATTGACGGTCACATCATCCAATCACTCCGAGATTATTGCAATACATGAAGCGAACAGAGAATGTGTTTGGTTAAGGACATTCATTCAACATATCCGCACAACATTTGATCTATCCAATATCTCAGACACACCGATAATATTATATGAAGACAATACTGCTTGTATCACTCAGCTCAGAGGAGGAAACATCAAAAGTGACAGAACAAAACTTATATCCCAGAAATTCTTCTACGCACATGAATTACAGACAAATGGAGAAATTGACATCAAATAGATCAAATTATGTGAAAATTTAGCCTATTTATTTCGAAGTCGTTACCTAAAACTGTATATAAACAAATTGTATCCGGTATTGGTATAAGACATCTCCAAGATGTCTGAAATATATTTTTGAGGGGGAGAAACAATGCTCAACCGTACTCTTTTTCTTTCGCTTAAGATTTTTTTTCCAGGGTTTTTTCTAAACAAGGTTTTAACAAGGCAACTTTGGCATACTCTTAAATCCAAAAGAATTCAATGAGAGGACCATAAAAGTTCCCTACTCAAGGAGATTATAAAAGTATGTATCCTTGAAATTCGGTCAATCAAGGGGGAGTGTTGTAAATACACATAATTATATATAAATGTGTATTGATTGTGACAATTTCATGATTTATATCCTTTGTAACTTCTGGTCCTAAACCTCTCTATATAGAGGAATCTAGTGAAAATAATAAACAGATTTTTGACAAGGATTCTAATCTCTTCTTTTTTCTCTAGTAGATTCTTAAGATTACAACAATCAGAATAATTTTTTATTAATAGGATAAATAAAGCCAGATGTTCAGTGTTCCCCATTTTAGTTTGTCAAAAGTTTTTAGGACCCAGGCCAAATAAGTTTTGACGGTCAACTCCACGTCATCCCTATCGCCCTCAGCTACTTTGGCAATCACTTGTTCGTTTCTCGGGTCCACCGTCTCGAAATTCTTACCTTTCACAGGTTTCAGAGTCAGAGTCAAAAACTGTCATTCTGGTATAAACTCCACGACTTGCATGAAGGGGCCAAGGGCACATTGGAGGATTTTCAAGGCCAAACATTTTCTCACAGATCGCAAAAACTTGGACTACTTATCAAACTTATCCTGTCCTTGGTTTACTATTAATAATCCAAAGGCTTGGGTCTGTGCTATAAGCTAAGTGAAAACGAAAAACCATGAGAAACATATGAAATAAAATGACTTATCAATTAACTGAAGCGGTTACGCATGGAACTTGTAAATCCAATCGGCCGTTTGATCCAAACTATTTACTGTTTCCATATCAAACTGTTTACTGCTTCCAGATCGAACAGAAAATGATGAAAGCGTGCGTAACGAACATGTTTCGCGTGCTTGACAGAAAGGATGGGTAGAATACTTGTTGATGCCGTAATAACCAAAAAATATCAACAGAAAGAGAAGAGGGAAAAACCTAAAACCGAGTCCACAAAGTCACCATTGATGGAGAACTTTATGAATTTGATTTGAGGGATCACCATGCTTTTGTTGTTCTGCGCTAAACACATTTTTCTGCTCGGCGTTGGTTGGCCTAGTTCTGCGGACTCACTCTATATTTTTTTAATCTTGATTATAATTGAATAACAAAACTCAAAACTTAAAAGAAAGGCAGTCCAATGATGGTTGGCGGTATCAAAACTGCACTATATTGGTACCACTAGCACAAGATTAGAGGTAACGGATCGGCCACCGCTATCGCTATTGGTTACTGCCACTTCACGATAGTGGCAATACCGATAGTGGTAGCGGTACTACTAAAACCATCAATTTAAATTTAAAAAATTGAATTAAAAACTAAAATATCACATAAACGAAAATAACATATCAATTCAACTGATGTCTCAAATAATTCATATCCAACCAACGCCCAAAATGATTAATAAGTTTCATCCAACCAAAGTAAAAAATCAAAATAATTCAAAAGTTATAACATAAACGAAGTTCCAAACCAAAATGAGCCATACATAAAGCAAGTTTTCCAACACAAATCAAATGTTACTTCAGTTCAGGTCAAGTTAGTAGACCATTAAGGATTTGTTGTGGAGTTGCGTTCATCTCTGCATATCACATAAAATAAATTTCAAGTAACAGAAAAGAAAAGTAATACATACCATAATCCTTCGACCCTTCGAACATATGTCTCGCCCCAAAATTTAAAATCTTGGTTTTATCCCTATTTTCTTCGATGATCGAATTTTTCTTGTTGCTAATCAAGTTTTGGACTGAAGTTTGAATAGTGATAAATGACTTTTCTCTCCGTACAACTCTTCTTCTCCGAGAACACCTCCTCGCCGGACAGTCACCAGAAAGTGTTTTTTTGATACTGCCCGGGTGTGCTCGGCGGTAGGGCACTTTCTGGATTGGGACTGTTCTCTGTTCGGGGCGCTGCAGAACGTCTTCTCCGCCGGAAAACTACCAGGTTCCTGCAGGAAAGCTTTCCCGGTTGGAGGTCAGACTCTTATGGCCTCGACTTTTGAGGTTGGAAGCTCTAGTAAGCCAATAACGTCAGATCTAATGGATGATACTAATGAGAAAGAGAACAATGCTGAGTGGACTACTGTCCGAAACCGAAAGGTTGAAGGAACCCGCAGAGCAGACACGCAGGGGATTCACCGCCTCTCCCCTTTCATCTCTAGAATTCGTGCCCAATCCACTTCATTCCATTTTACCAACTACCCGTTGTCATGGAAGAAGTCAGAGATGTGGCAAGTTTTCTCTGGCTATGGCAAGGTTTCAGACGTCCATCTCCCTAAAACTCTAACAATCACAGGTACTCGGTTTGGCTTTGTGAGATTCTTTACGAATTCAATATCTAGTTCTCTGCTAGATCAACTCAACGGACTTTGGATCGGAACATATCAACTCCAAGTCAGTACAACAAGGGCCCAACAATTTACAGAGATCTCTAAGGATCAGATAGTCAACACAGGAACCAACGACAACTCTGATGTTACAAGTATCACCCCCAGACAAAAACCAATAAAGACAGTAAAGCTTTCACTGGACCCAGAGGGTGCTAAATGGTTAGATCGCTGCTTGATAGGTACACCAGCTCCGATAATAGATACTGCCTCTCTTGAAAATATCTTGGGTGAGTCGGGTTATGGAAACTGCTCGGTGGTACGAATTGAAGGAGGTGAAGTATTACTCAAGTTGCAATCCACAGCGGATGCCTCAAAGCTATCTACTGATTTAGAAGTGGTGAAGAAGTTGAATCTGCATTATCTTCGTCCTTGGAAGCTATTAAGCGGAAAACTAGCGAGATTAACTTGGATCCAGGTGCGAGGAACACCTCTACATTGTTGGTACAGAAAATTCTTTGAGGAGATAGCAACGCAAATTGGCTCTCTGGTGGAAATTGATCCAAAAACACTGAATCAAACCGAAATGATGTTCGGACGCATTAAAGTGCTAACCAATTCTACCGCAAAGATCTCTCAGACAATCAAAATTGATGCGGACGACATGAAATTTAACATCCACTTAATGGAAGAACAGAGTCATTCTGATCCTGTTTCAGGTTGGGGGAAAGATCCAAAGTTCCGGCGTCCAGTTCATCTTGCAGAGGAAGAGTGGCCTACTCTGGTTAAACAAACCTGGGTTGTGAAAGAGAAAGTGAATACTGTAGAACTACAGGATCAAAAAAAGGATGTACAAGTTATGGATGCAGTAGTTTCTCCGCCGGAAATCTCTCTCCGTCCGGATAGGCGGAAACCGGAGGAAAAAAATTCTACGATATCTGTCGAAGCACCGGGCTCGGTACTCGAGGGAGGTAATACTACAGTACAATCTTCTATTCACCAGTATAAATTGCAAACGTGTCAGTCCATTCCTGAGGTGTCAGAAGCTAAAAATACTACTGAGGAATGCAAAGTGAATATAGAGTCAACGGATGCTCAAGCTCATAAATATACTTTGACAGAACATCGGGAAACAAAATCTGATGGGGAAAACAATGTCTCGATGAGGCGGGAAATGAAAATTCTAGACGGGCCATGGAACTGTTCCCCGAGCAAAGCCCACCACGGCAAGTTCACGGCTTTATTACTAAGCCAGCACGAAAATCTCGGCATGCAGCCCACTGGAAAAATGACTATCAGTACAAATCCAAATCCCATTACACAGGATGAGCTAAACTCAAAAACTGAGCTAAGTGAACAGAACCCGGAACAGTTGAACGCAGATCTCCAGAGACCGCTGAACCTAGAGGTTCTTACATCAACCATTTCTCCAGCTGATTCAGTAGATAAGCTACGCAGGCATACCCGTTGGATTCGAGAGTGCCAAGCAGATATAATTGATAGTCTAAATGAGGCAATTTCTGCAGTCCCAATTAATACTCATATGGAAGCTATGGTGGACAACTAGAGCTGATGGAGGAAAGAGACAATGAGTCCATCTATGGAAAGAAGAGCAAGAGGAGGAAATCCAGATCTGGCAAAAAATCTTCACCCAAGTAAGAAATGCGTATGATAAGCTACAATGTTCGCGGCCTCGGTACTTCTCTGAAAAAGGCCAAAATTAGGAATCTGGTAAGAACTCATCAACTAGATCTGATATGCGTACAAGAAACCAAGCTGGTCTCTATTGACCGATCACTAAGTAACAGTCTGTGGCCCTTGGGAGATTTTGATTGGCGATATAATGAATCAAATGGCAGCTCAGGCGGTCTACTCACTATTTGGAGCACCTCTATTTTTAGAATTATGAATAAATGGTCTGATCATGGAATTCTTGGGGTTACAGGATTGTGGGGAGAAGTTCCAGTCTATATTGTAAACATATATTCTCCCTGCGATACTAGAAGCAAAAGAAGATTATGGCAAAATTTATCTGCAGCAATTTCTCATAACCCGCTTGCAAACTGGTGCATTGCAGGTGATTTCAATACTATCAGACTGCCTGAAGATCGAAGAAGCAGGGCGCCTCTACCCCTATCTGAAATGACAGAATTTAATAACTTCATTCTTTCGAATGAGCTAGTTGATCTTCCACTGCAGCGAGCAAGATTTACGTGCATCTCAAGGGGTGGGGACTGTGTAAGCAAATTAGACAGATTTCTCTTATCCGAACATTGGATCCAACAATGGCCAGGACTAATCCAGACAGGTCTGGACAGAATGCTCGGACCACAGGTCGATAATGTTAAAAATGGAAGACAAGGATTGGGGCCCCAAGTCTCTCAGATACTTGAATTGCTGGGAAAAAGATGCAAACTTTTCCAGCATCGTAAATTCATCATGGTTATCCTACAATATCACTGGACACAGCAGCTATGTAGTTTGTGAGAAGCTAAGGTTGCTACGTCTGAGATTAAGCGACTGGAATAAAACTGAATTTGGGCATACTGATCGAAGGGCAGACAACATTCAACATACGCTCAATCTCCTAGATAAGAAACTGGAGGAGGGTCTAGGCACAGAGCAAGAAAAAAAGTCAAGACCAAATTTATGGATGCAATTGCAGTATGCTCTCAAAAACAAGGAACAGCTCCTTCTGCAGAAATCACGGAATGAGTGGGTCAAAGATGGAGATGACAACTCTAAGTATTTCCACTCCAAGATCAAGATGAACTTCCGGAAAAATTATATAGGAGGAATGCACTTTGCTGGGATATGGACTGAAGAGGTGGAGGCTGTTAAAACTGGGATCCGACAACACTTCTCCAACCACTTCTCATCCGAAAATTGGAACAGACCTACACTTTCGCTTCCAGCAGCTAACACTCTCAATGATGCAGATAACAGGTTGCTCACAGCTTATTTCTCTGAGGATGAAATTAAATCAGCAGTGTGGAGTTGCTCTTCTTCAAAAAGCCCGGGCCCTGACGGCTTCAACTTCAATTTTATTCAGCAACACTGGGGCACAATTAAACATGATTTTATTCTCTTTATTAGAGACTTTTACAAGTACGGGAGATTATCCAAAGCTATGAATGCAACTTTCATAACCTTGGTGCCTAAGGTCGAGAACCCAGTCCAACTTGATTATTATCGCCCTATATCGTTGGTTGGGTGCGTTTATAAGATCCTCTCTAAACTGCTAGCAAACCGCCTGAAATCTGTGATGCACAAATTGATCTCAAAAAATCAGACAGCCTTTATCAGTGGGAGGCAAATATTAGACGGAATTTTAGTGGCGAATGAAGTTATTCATACAGTTAAGAGATCGAAGAAGGCTGCAGTACTCTTCAAAGTCGATTTTAGGAAAGCTTTTGATATGGTGCACTGGGAGTTTTTGCGTTCAATGATGCAGAAAATGGGATTCTGCAATATATGGATCTCCTGGATAATGGAGTGTGTTACATCTGCACATGCCGCAGTAATGGTGAATGGGAGTAGCTCTGGAGAATTCAAATTAAAGAGAGGGTTGAGACAAGGAGACCCACTCTCTCCCTTCCTCTTTTTGATAGTTACTGAGGGCCTGAACTTAATCATTAACAAAGCTGTGGAACTAAGAAGATTATCCGGAGTCAAAGCAGGTTCTATTAGAATCTCTCACTTACAATATGCCGATGATTTGTTGCTTATTGGTGCTGGTACTAGCAATAATGTATTTGCTATGAAAGGGATTCTTCGAGCATTTGAACTAGTTTCCGGTCTCGCAGTAAACTTCTCAAAGAGTAGACTTTTCGGCCTTAATATTCAAGCAGACAGATTGGCAGAATTCTCCTCTCTATTAAGATGCCAAGCAGCAGCCTTACCGTTTATATACTTGGGAATGCCTATTGGAGGCAATCCAAGAAGGCACTCAATGTGGAATCCAGTGATTGAGGTGATCAACAAGAAGATCCAAAGTTGGGAAAATAAACTACTATCGATGGCAGGCAGATTAACTCTTGTTAAGTCAATATTATCCAGTTTACCTCTTTACTATTTCTCATTGTTTGAAGCTCCTAAAGGGGTGATCAAGGAGATTGAAAAACGGCTAAGCAGATTCTTGTGGAAACAAAGAGGAGGCAATGGCCGCCCGATTTATTGGTTGAGCTGGAGACTCCTATGTCAAGAACACAAGGCTGGGGGACTCGGGATCAGAGATTTAAAGCATATGAATCAGGCTTTGTTGGCCAAGTGGTTGTGGCGCTTACGAGTGGAGGAAGACAGCCTATGGAGCATGGTGATCAAAACTAAATATTTCCAGAACCGGGACCATTGGAGCAGCTGGGACTTAATAACTATGCCTGACAACATCTCTTGCTACTGGGAAGTAATCTGGAAAATATCAGCCTCTGATTGGTTTTGCAAAATAGCAAAAATGCAGGTTCAAACAGGAGATAAAACTTTGTTCTGGAGATATGATTGGACTGGAGATGGCTGCCTGGCGCTAAGATTTCCAAGATTATACAAAATCAGCACACAGAAAAATAAAGTGATACTTGATATCTCATCTGCTACTCATGGAACTCGGCGCTGGAACCTTCTGTTCAGAAGATCTTTGCGAAGCAGAGAAAGTGAAGATTTTGTGGAACTAATGAGCTACCTACAGTCTTATAGCTCTTACAGGGACGACCCAAATTATTGGCAGTGGTCGGCAGATTCTTCAGGAAATTTTTCGGTCTCTTCAGCATATTCAATGTTAAAGGATGGAAGAGACACTACCCCTGCAGTCCCAATAGAAGATAATTTTCCTGCAAATGCTTGGGGAAAAGTCACACCCAAAAGAGTCCAGCTCTTTTCCTGGAGATTACTCTATAATCGTTTACCTACTATTGACAACTTACTATGCAGGGGCGTACACATTGGCACTGGTGAACAACTATGTGTCTCCTGCGGTATAGCAATTGAATCTGCTTATCATGTTTTCATAGACTGCACAAATGCACAGTCACTATGGGTTGAAGTTTATGATTGGTTTGAGATTTCTTATTCTAATATAGACAACATTAGAGGCCACTATGAAAGTCACATGAATCATCTAGCTAGCAGACAAGGTTGTGAAGTCTGGCGAGCAATCTGGCAGGCTGTTGTCTGGACCTTATGGAAAGAACGGAATGCAATTAGATTCGATGTCGAGACATCTTCCACCTCCTCTTTGGACGGGGTGAAACTTCAATCTTGGTTCTGGATTTCTGCGAGGGATCTACATCATCGAGGACTGACATTCTCCGAGTGGACAAGAAGCCCAAAACTCTGTTTCATAAATTCTGTGCGATAGTATGATAGATTATCGACAGTTGTGAGCTCATTGAGATGAGCAGAGTCTATAAGCAATTTACAACTTTGTATATCTAGTAGCTTTCAGCTACATATTAAATACAAAAATTTTAATTATTAAAAAAAAAAGAAAAGTAATACATGAAAATAATTTAAATTGAAAATTATTATCTGCGTCAAGTTTGTACGTGTCTGGATCCTCTGTCCCGTCCAAAGTCTCTATCTCAAAAGTGATAGTCAATAAATTTTGTGCACAAATAAGGTCATCGGCTATGCTGGGTTTAGGGTTTAGGCCAAAGACTCCCATTAGCATCCAAGACACGTCCCCCAATGCTGAAGACAAATTCAGATGACATAGTTGAAATTGGAATGGCAAGCACATCTCTTGCAATTTGTGCTAGAACTATATACTTTGATTCATTTGATTTCCACCAACTTAGAATATTGAATCCTTCATGACTGGCTCAAAATCATCATCCAAATATTTCTCCAACTCTAAACTAGTGTCCATCTTATTCTTCGCAACCCTATAAGAGCTGCAACCCATCGTCATATTGTCCCTAGCTGGCTGACTCCTTTCCACACCAACTTGTCAGGAAGAGGATGCACCGTGTAACTCATTGTACTCATCAAAGATTTCTTGCAAAGAACTCGAAACAACTGTAGCCGCATCATCACTCTTTTCTTTGCTCATTGTTAATGAAAACCAATAAAAGAACCAATCCAACTTAACTTGAGGATCCAGAATAGTAGCAACAAATAAAAACTTGTTATACATCGGATTCAAACTAGTTAGATTCCCCGAATTCTTGTCATACTTCTCCTACATAGCCTTGGCCATCTCATTCAAATACATATCCACACTTGAGGCATACTTAATCAACTGTCTCTCGATCTTAGTCACCTCCTGAAAAACAAAATATGAACAATACAAGTATTAAATGCAGAAAACTTCATCGTAACATCATAGAAAAGATTCAAAAAAATAATGAAATGCTTGATCTGAATCCAATCGTAAGGGGTGGATTCCCTTCTTTGCATCATTATCAAGTAATTAATCTATTACGGTCATCCAACATATCTTCAAACACCAATCAATAATACAAAATTGAAACAAGTATAAGGTATGTGGAATTCCAACCTGTGCATTTATCAAGTTGTAGCAACCCCTTCCCTTCCATATTTCGATTGGAAACATACCTCTTGAAGCTGCCATGTCTCTTTGGTAACGAATTAACATACTAAACAAGACTTATCATCTTCTACACAGCATCACCCATATCAGTCAAGTCGTCTGGCACAATCAGATTCAAGATATTAGCACTGCATCTCACATGTAACTTCTCGTTGTCCCTAATGATGAAACCAGCCTTACCTCCAAATATTTATTTTTGGCGTCTTTTAAATTATGCCAAAGTTGAGTCATTGTTTGTCGCATTATCCACGATGATCATCAAAACCTTCTCCAGCCCCCAATGATCCATAAAATCTTTCAACTGTTTAGAGATGGAAGTCCCTTTGTGGTAAGTGATCTGGAGGAAATACAGAATCCTCTTACATAGCACCCAAATCTAATCAATGAAGTGTGCAGTAAGACACGTATAGGTAATATTCTGGAGAGATGTTCGGGTGTCTGCAATAAAGTAAGTTTGAGGCCCCAAGTCCGTCACCTTCATCTTCAATATTATCTTTTCATCAAGATAAACAACAATGCATTCTCTCATTGTTGCCTGCCTCGAGATACTCGAAAAGTGTGACTCAAGTCTATGGATCATCCTACGGAACCCTGTCTTCTGAATCATCCTGAATGGCAACTCATCCGATTTCAAATGCTCTTGAATTACCCTTTGAAGTTGCTTCTCATCATATATGTCCACTATCATCTCTCCAGTTTCAGTTCTTTTCAATGAGCTAGCATCATGAATTAACTTTCATTGTTTTGGGTCAAGCGTATTTTGTTTTCTCCAATATTTTTGACACCCTTGTGGTGAGAGCTTATATTTGATGTCCCATAGCACTGATGGTGGGTTCGAACATCATTGTTGTAATAAATGCACTTACTCCTAGGATCATCTGGATCACCTCTTAAAATCCAAGTAAATTGTTGCCACATCGACAAAGGCTTACTAAACTTTCTCCTTTCAGGGCCAGATATGTCTTGGGTGTACCCCTCCATCGTATCATTCTCAATCTCATTAGGGTGCTATAGATTTTTTTCCCATTTGCCGAAAAAACAATAAGGACAACACATGGGTAAGTTTACAAGTACAAGGTGTTTGCAAAAGATTTTGGACCTGCTATATCGGTACGTGTAGAGTGAGCCACATCAATATCATTTTCACTCAAGGAAGAAAGTATCTAAACTAGTTTTTAGTTTTTTTTTTAAGGGCTTTTCCCGTCTTTAAACATAAACTTACACCTTGGTTTGGTGAAGTGTCTTTCATGAAATGATACACATGAATCAAGTGATCATTAGGGCCAAGGTTTTTCTTCTCCCCAGGAATCTGCAGTGAAGGAAACAAAAGATTAGATAAAGGAAATACTATTGTTGCTCGACTGCATAGCTTGCCATGTTTACACAAGCGACAAGTTAGAAAAATATTGTATTTACCATTTCTCCAATCCAAAAGAAATGTTGTGCATGGAAAATGACTAAATGTTTTGGTTCGAAAGCAGAGAATGGTAATAGATGCAATAGTAACTAGAATAATGCCTCAGAATATTAAGGGGGTGTTTGCAAGTTCTTGTGCTTGTCAGAAGTAACTTTTCAAAAGGTCTTTTAGAAAAAGGAGCTTTTATAAAAAAATGGGAGAGTGTTTGCAAAATATGCTTTACTACAGCAGAAGTCCAAAAATAGTGTTTGCAAAGAATTATTTCAAAAGTGCTTCTCCTTCACTTTTACGTGAGAAATGTCCAAAACGTCCTCATCAAATTAATTTAATGATATATTCACAAATTAATTCCAAAACATCAGATTCATCGTCTTCATTCTTTCCCGTCGACCGGCAAGACTCAAAACATCGTGCGTTGCTGGACAATTCCAACTTCTTGACAGTGAGCTTGTTTATTTGGAATCGTGAGTTGCTGTACAATTCAGAACAATGTGTTCAAGTTATATTTTTTACATTCTGAAAGCAGGGGTGGCAAGACATAATCAGAACATTTCTGCGCAGGAAACATATTGCAACAGCAATAACAGCAATGTACATATTAACAGCAAAAAACATATTCCAACAGCAATAACAGTTTACTGCGAGTCCCCACTGGAAAAACAACTCTTTTTGCATTCTGCGAGTTAATTCATTTCTGCAGGAACTAATCTGCTGTCCCCACTGGAAAAACAACATTTCTGCTGGAACAACTCTGCTGGAACATTGCTGCACAGCCACATGACTCCAAAGAAAAAACATGCAAGTACAATTCCAAAAAATAATAAAAGAACATGCAATCAAAAACTAATCTTCACCCTCAAACATAAGTAAACTTCATAAATTGCAAAAGTTTCAACTGACCACGCAGAGTATGAAAATAGGAATCCATGAAAATACAATTCCAAAAAATAACAAAATGAAGTCTTCATAGTTTGCGGGTTGACACTCTACACATCTTAGCTTTTATCCATGCCAAACGTGCATCATCACTCCTTAGACCTGTAAAAATCTCTCGATAAGACTTATTATCAAATAAGTCAAGGGCGAAGGTAAATGCTTCATCAGATTCTTCAATATCCACAGCTCCGGGCATCTTATAAAGCACTGTCAAGCAATCAGTTATGCTAATTCCGGTGTTTCTCGCATTATCTTTAGCAGCACGTAAATCTGCACGAATGTCCTTGCAAGTTTCAGCCATGTTTGTGATTCCAACG
>JAOWBN010213396.1:0-13757 GCA_028565015.1 Pinguicula moranensis
ATAACTTTTATTTAAATTATAATTTTTATATAAACTTTTTTATAAATTATTAAACGTATATAATTATTAAACCTAAACCCAAAAATATGAATACTAAACTCTAACGATAAAATATAAACCCTATTTATATGAACTTGTCAACTATTTATAAACTTACATTTATTAAATTTGTAATTTTGTAAAAGATTGATTTAGACTTGTTATTAAATTTATTAAAATAATTTTTTTAATATAATATTCGTTATACGAAATCAAAGAAAAAATTACAAAATTGATAAAAATAAATCCATAAACCCGGCGGGTCAACTGTGCCTGAATCGTGTCGAACCCAGCGTAACTCGGAGGGTGGCCTGGAGGGCGGCACGGGGCCTGACGGGCCGTGCCGGGCCAACCATGCCCGGTTAGCCTACCGGGAAGGGTCAAGGGCCCGGGTCCAAATTTTCTGGACCCAGGCACACCGGGTTGGCCCGTCCCGGGCACCTCTAGCCTCAGCCATTGCCCTCATTCCTAAAGAGTCTGTTGGTATGCTTACCAACTTTGATTTTAAAAATAGGGGCTAGCTTCTTACTCGATTTTTTTTCAGATGACCTTGGAATTTTAGCCACGTTTGCTTGCAATCCATAGGAATTGAGCTAGATATTATTTAACTGAAACAGTTTGGTATAAACGTCAGCGATTTCCTCAAATTTAATGAAGCCAAAAGGAAATCTATTCCTATCTAACTTTTGAGCAATCAAGATTTTGACTGTTTATTGAGGATATTAGTTAGTCTTTCGACTATAAAATCCGTTGGGAAGTTTGTGAGGAAGAAGGCGGGGTTCTGAGTTACTACAGGTTTACTCTAAGTAGGATTCTTGGTTAAAGGCAGTTGTGAACTGATCGCCGCAGGGTGGAGCTCCCAACAGTCGCATAACTCAAATCTAGCCGAGTTGCTGTGCGCTGCTTTTGGTTAGGTAACAAAGGTGTTTTCTTGCGTCGATAGCAGCGCATCATCTTATAGGAGGGTACGATCCACGGGCTCATTATGGTGAAGAAAGGGGGGTTATGTGGAGTATAAGAGGTGGCTATTTGGAGGTTGTTTGGTAAGTCTCCCTGGGCGTGTGAGGCATACCAGGGAAGTGGTGGGTAGATGCTCGGATAGTGTCTGGTTAGTGCACCGCTGGTAGTGGTGCTATGGCAAAGGTAGTGGTGCTCCTGCGAAGGTAATGGTGGGCGGGAAATCAAAGAAGACGTTATTGTTCATGCAAAATCGCTTGTACTAAGAGGATTTTTTGGTGCTCAAGGGTGTGCTCTATTTTATATTACTTTCTTGTTTTTTGAATTTCATAAATGGTTGAAAATAATAATATTGTACTCGTAATTCTTCAAGGCTCCTCCTCTCTTGTCACTTATCCAAGTTGTGACCCATAATGTTGTTCCTACCCTTTAGGACTCGCAAGAAAAGAATGATCCCGTGGTAACACCAGTTCAAAGAGTTCTTATGGTTCCTATAGTAACATCTGTCCCTATGAGACACAATTTGAAAATGGAAAAATTTAAGGGGTCCAACTTTAAGATGTGACAACGGAAAATGTTCTTCTATCTTACTATGTTGAATCTTGTGAGAGTCTTGAAAGAGGAACCTCGTGCTTTCACAGAGGTTGAATTGGATGAGCAATCTTTGACCGCAACAGATGCCTGGAGGCATTATGAATTCCTTCGTAGGAAGTACATCCTAAATAGTCTCTGTGGTAACTTGTACGTTGTGTATAGCATAAAGAAGACCACAAGTATAAAACTGAAAATGTTTGTGTTAAAAAGTTTTGGCTGCTCGGTTCTTGAATTTAAAGATGGTGGACATGAAACTGTTGTGAGTTAAGAACTTCAGCTGATTATTCATGGAATGTGCCAGAGGAATGACTATTAAGACAATAAACAACATTAATGAGAATGCTTCTACTTTCCATGTTTATATTGTTGAGTCTTCTAATTTATGACAAGATAGATTAGGATATGTTAATTATTATTTATTACATAAATTAATGAACTTAAACCGCATACACAAGTTCCATATAGATCCCAAACACAAGAGAACATCTTGTGTTGAGACAGTTAACGAGATCATCATTTTAATAAGTTGAAAGAAAAATGGAATCCCTTGAATTAATTCACATCGATGTATGCGATTTAAATTTTATTCAAACAGAAGTTTAGAATAAATATTGTATTACTTTCATCGATGATAACAAAAAATACTGTATTTGATGAAAAGTAAGGATGAAACTATAGAGATATTAATTTTCTCTAATCAAGAGGTAGAAAACAAACTTAATAAGAAAATTAAGATGGTTAGAAATGATCGTGTCGGTGAATATGTAGACCCATTTGGTGATTTTTGTGCTCAATAAGGTATTATTCGTGAAGTCATTGCTCTTTATTCTTTACAATCCAATGGAATGACAAAACAAAACCTTAAAATAAATGATAAACAAAATATTAATCAGTTCTGGTTTGCCACAAAACATGTGGGGGGAAGCTATATTATCAGCTAATTACCATTAAAATAAGGTAGCCCGGAAGAAAGTCGAAAAGATGCCCTATGAATTGTGGAAAAATAAGATACGGATGTGAATTTTGGTTCACAGAACGAAAGCGTGAAATCAGGAACTTATTCTTGTATCAACAAAAACACTCCAATTGAACAAATTTCAAAATTAACAAAAATATAAGGATAAATTGTGCCACCCAACAGAAAGTTACACTAAATAGAAGGATGGAAAAGAGCGAAGAAGGAAGAAAAACGTATTATGCCGTAGAAACCCAATCAAACATGGAACATCAACCCCTAGCCAACTACTACGCTAGAAGCGAATGTAAACCAGAGGTTCATCAAATGCCTACCCGAGGATCTACTCTATGAAAAATATGAGTATAATAGAATCAACCATAAATCGCGTTCTAGTAGGGGCCGTGGTCTCCAAAACGTGCAACATATGATATGCTTAATCTGGTCTCCATAAATCGCGTGCAACTTCCAATTTGAGAATAATATATTCCGAAAATAATAACTCATCATCGGACCGTTAGAATTTGATTTTCTTTTTCCAGAAAATGAATTGAAAAGTCTTCAATCATGTGATAAAATTTCAGTTCGATCGGAACTCTTTCAGACCTTCGATCGCCAATATAACCAAGGTTGCACAGTGCTGCAAATAGCATATCGGGACTGAACAAGAGCAATTTGTTCTAAAATTCATATCTCACGATCTGACCGTTCCAATCCGATCTTCTTTGTACAGGACAACTCCCAATGAGTATTTGAACTCTAGTTAAAATTTCAGATCGATCCGACCAGGTTTGTGCCTCTGATTGGAAGAAACCATAAAACTGCTCTTTATTATAATTCACACCACATGGTCTAATTACTTTAAACCATGCAAGAATCCAAATTCGTCTCGCACCCCCAATAATCACATCACAATTTCTTAGCAGTAGCCACAAAGATCCAGAAATCAGAGAGAATAATGAAAACAAGAAAGAACCAAAAGGAAAATAACCCATATTTCCATTCGAAAATATATTGATTGCCCATTCGTAGACATGGTAACTCGTTGCAATGAGAATAAGCAAGGAAGTTGTTATCATGGTGGGGAAGGAGCAGCAAGAGAAGTGGACGATAATTGGAATTCAACCGGAACAGAGTTGCAAAACTACTCTCTTAGGGCTGACGGGCAACAAATCTAGGGCTATCTTGATGAGTACCGCCCGTGTATCTTCCTCTGGAACTCTGGATATCTCACGCGAAGAAGACGGAGTCGACTGTTGAGCTCTTTTCTCAGCGAAGAAGACGAAGTCGACTTTGTTGAACTTTGTTGTTGTTTTCTCTTTTCTCTGGCTGCCCAGGGCCATGAACAACCATTTCTTTCTATATTTAAGAATTCTTGAAAACCATAAATTATCTAAAATTTTCTTTTGTAACCCTAAAATTCGCCCATCCACTCCTGGCCTTCTAGTAGAGTTCAGCAGCCCGCCCCAGCCTGCCCATAAAAAATGGGCCAACGGACGGCGGCGGGCCTTGCGTAAAAAACTGGCGGGGCAGGCCACCCATTTTCCAAAAACTGACGGACCAGTCTTAGATTTTGAAAAATGGGCGGGCCCAATTGTATTATTTAATATATATATATATATATATAATTATACAAAACGGGCGGGCCGGGCCTATTTTTGTAGATGGGCAGGTGAGCTTGGCCCATTTTTTTCAAAATGGCGGGCCAGGCTGGAATTGCCTACCACTCCTGGGCTTACCATACACAGCTTTCCTATCATTTTTGGTATTTGAATTAGCCTTGTCGTTTGACTTCTTCCTCTCATGATGGATGGAGTGGAAACAGTATTTATTAGTTGTCGCTAAGTGAACCGAGCCAAAATTTTCTGGCCTGGATCACTCGCTCTTTTTTATGTAGCCAAACTTGCCTGGTCCGACCCTTTAGTGGACTTAACTTGGCCGACACGGTTCACTGGTTGGGTTGGGTTGGGCCTAGTACTCAGGTTTGGCGGACCGCTACAAACACATCCAAATTTTCTTTTTCTTTTTTTATCATTTAAAAAATAGATAATAATATGTAAATTAAAAAATAATAATATGGATTGGGCCCTGACAAGTCACACGGGCAAACAGACCGATCTCGCCCAATCACAAAAAATAGGGGCTCTTGCAAGGGGAACTGACAGTTATGCTGGAGAGGCATTAAAGGTTGTTGTTGTCAACTCCTGTACATCATATCCACCATCAACCTCATTCTGATCTAAGATACGGCATGGTCAAGCAACAAATCATCCTCAGTTGCTACTGTGGAATAATCGACGCAAAGACTACCTTGGGTACGGTACTTTTCAAAAATCTTGCACCAATCATCGTATAGTGAAAAGTTTTTCTCATGATTTGAGCAAATTTGGGCTTCATCTGCAAATCAGAAAAAAACAATAGCTCATTAAGTAACAAATTCGAGGTATCGCAGTAACAATATACGTCAGACCAAAGTTACCCTTACTAACTCATTCCAGAGATTCGGGCTGTCAACCGTTTGTGAGTGAGTCTCTGGGTGAATAGCTATCCCACCTTGGCAAAAATGGACCACATAATCCTCCATACATGCAACTTGTTTTCTATATTTTTCTCCTAGAGCTAAATTTTACCAGATGTCGTATCCGTGCTGCACAACTATGGTGGAATCCTCTCTTCTAGCCTCACCAAACTTTATATCCTTCCAAAACTAGTTCTATGGATGTCGTGATCATCGCCATTTCCTCATCAAGGGTGAAGTATAGCTTTTTGGCGGGGAACTGTTGGTGGTCTTCTTATACGGAGATCGTCTTCCAGTTGCATCCGAGCTCTTGAATAATTTTATTCCCTTATGCTTTAGTCGCAATCTCGGGGATTCCCGGTGGACTAGTCGTTATGTGTCTGATTCATGCTCCAACCATTCAAGGTTGTTATTTTCAGCGTTCCTCATCCCATGTCAAACAATGGAAATATAGAGAAAAGAAATAAACAAAGCCACAATTAAAATGAACAAACTGGTGTTCTCATTTATAGGGGCTTATAGGCTACATCACTTCTAATAATCACGAAAAGGCATAACTTCAAACATCAAACAATAAAATACAAATGTTATAAATGTTCACACGTCAAAACCCATCCCACATGTTATCTTTTAACACAAACCATAACACACCTATACCACCCCGACGGAGATATAGATGTAGTCTAAGTTTCATCGTATGCTGCCCACAATTCAGCTACCATGTCATCATGCTTTTGAGTCTATATTGGGGATGTTTGAGGAATCCGAATGTATGACTCGTAGTCATCTAGTTGATAACTTTGAGGCTCTTCTACAATCATCCCATTAACAAGTAGTTGATCATTCGACGTGGTGTCCATGATAAAGTTGTGCAACATAGAACAATCTAGCATTATTTTTGTTTGTTTTCTAATGGAGTGGAATGTGGTACTCCGCAATACCGCAAATCGGTTCGTTAGAATACCAAATACTCTTTCTTATGATATTTTTGCAGAGTCCTGCCGCATATTGAATATCTTTGGAGGGTTTTTGGGTCTTCTCTATCTGGTACCCCCTTTCTTCAAGTGATATCGGGTTGATATATATAGTGTTAGGAATCTGTCGCAGTTTGTCTACCCGGCATCACACAAGTAATAACAACTTGCAAGCATCCCAGCATATATTAACGTGCATTTAAAATTGCATGTGGAACCTTGAGCCCCCTAGGCTTTCTTAAAGCATCCCTTAGAACACGCGGATCAGCAGCTGAAACTTCCCAACCCTCGAGCATATACACAAATCTACCACTGGTATCACAAACTCCGAGCATGTTAGTTGCCAATGTACCTTTCCTAAAGTCATGTACCTAGGCTGGTCTTCAGCTGATGCATGATTGGTATGTATGTCCCATCCAAAGCACCTAAGCATCCATTGGGTACAAAAAAATAAGATTTGTAAACAACTCCACCGTCTGTCGTTGTGCTGCAAGCAATGTTCAATTACACAGTTTGCATTATGATTACGAAACAACTCCACCGTCTGTCGTTGCAGTACAAAGAAATAGGTGTAGGGGTAACTAGGAATCTGTGTTTCAGTTTAAAATAGTGTTTAGCACCTCTTGGAAGGCAACGCTTATTGTTTGGCTGCTCCTTTGAAAATTCGTTTGAAGTGTCCTATTCTTCTGGCAGTATGCTAATGTATGAAGGAAAGTGGTTGTCTTCTCCTCAACTGAAATGTACTGATCGTCCGTTAGCCCACCCTCAAATATCAAGACACTACACAGCTCGGTGAAGGCGGACTTGTGCTTCTTGAGATTATGGAAGCAATCTCGATTGTTAGCTTGTGTTAGTCTTTCCAGAAATGTCATTTGCTCGGATATTTTATCAAGAATCAATTACTTTGGTGGAAAACTGCGATTTTGTTTCTATTTGGCTTTCTCATGCATCTCTTGCCTCACCAATCTGGTAAGGAACAACAGACAAATCCTCAACAAATGGAAGAAAAGTATTTTTCTAGGATTCATGGAGCTATGAAACAAAAAATACAAATATATAAACCAATCCACGGAAGTCACACAGCATACTGCAGGAAAAAATGAGACAAAAACATATGAAAGTCAAAATTCTAATTTCAAAACCCTAATTCTTTGTACATCTTAGACAAAGTATTAGATCTAAGAAATCTGCAAATAAAAACATGAATTCTCAACACAAGTCGTATTACGTATTTTTAAACCTTAAAGAAAGGTTACCTTTTTGAACTTCACGTATATTTAATTGCAGATGGGTGATAAGTTTGAAAATACCAAGAGAAGTATTTGTAATAGAAGACGGAAGATCACTGAACTCAACAACGAGAGATGTAGAGCGGCGGAAGAAGGAACACGACTGAACTTCTTGAGAGGAGATGACGTGGTGGGCTGAGAATGGAATAGACAATTTGTACTAAGAAGGGCAATATATAAGAGATGACATTTTGATGTAAATACTTGACAAAATGAAGGGTATTTTGGAAGACGCGAGCCCCTATTGCTCGGCTAGTTTTCAATCTACACATAATTGGAGGGATTGGAAATATGAAGAAATATGTCAGCAGTAACGGATCGCGTGATTGTAATACCGCGATCCAGAAAAAGAGGGCTACCAAATAGGCTGTGCGTGTGCATAACTACATGATTAATCCAATTATATGCAGGTTATATTGCTACCAAATTGGCCCTATATAAATTATCCGCCATTCTCAATTATTTTGACATATCTACAATCAATGCCATCGATTACAACCAATGCCCTGGTAGCTCAAGTGGTGAGAACTATACTTCACAAATGTGAGGTACAGGGATCGATACCCACCTGGGTCGCTAAACGGAAATGGCCTCTTTGCATAATTACAAGGGTAAGGCTGCATACATCAGACCCCCCAGATAAAATCAAGTCCTGGTGGCTCAAGTGGTGAGCAACTACACCTCACAATTGTGAGGTTCAGGGATTGATACCCGCCTGGGTCGCGAAATGGAAACGGCCTCTTTGTGTAATTACAAGGGTAAGGCTGCGTACATCAGACCCCAACTTAGTTGGAAATATATTGGGTAAAGTTGTAAGTAAGCCATCGATTACTCTTGAAACTAATCTTAATTTATTTTGGGACAACTCCTCGCAACTCTTAGTTTTCGCGCCGAATTTCTCTCATGTTCCTTCATAAACTTTTTAATTTTCAACCAAATCCATCAATATTTTAACCCGTCTGGCCGACTGTAAACCCTTCGTCATATGATTGGCTTCTTAGTTTCTCTACTATATTTCTACTAAGCTATTATACTCGGTGATTTTTCTGTTTTTTTCGTTCGTTGTGTGGAAATCCTAATTTCTTAGGTGTAGGGTATTTTGAAGTTTTTGATATAGGTTTTTTTATCCGTTTAATTTACGGAACTTGTAGATTTGTGGGGTAAACTATGTAGGATGCAAAGGATGTAATGTTTAGATGTTTGATTTGCATGCCATGCTAGGGACCTGGTAGATTTACTTTACCATTCAAACAAATTCGGATCTAGGGTTTACTTTTTTTGGGGAAAAATTATTTTGGATTTTTATGAATACAGGGTTTTATGATTTAGGGATTACTTCTCTGGGGGGTGGGGGTGAAATTGTTTTGGGTTTAGGGTGAATCAAGAGTGCTTAGGGTGATTTGCATGCTTTATTGATGGATTCATGATTTTCTTTACTATGGTTGCAAAGTAAGAAATACATTTAGTTTCTGTTGTAGTAGCATTGTGGTTTATGCAATGATTCCATTAAAATTTGTCTAAGTTTTTGTTTGTTTGTCGTCTGTTTTATTTGGTTATTCCTCAAAACATATTTTTTTTTAGGTTTTGTCGTGGTAAAAATTGCCAGGGTTTTGATTTGGTTGTAGTTTGTTGTATGTTGATAATATGTATTGCTTAAGCTTAAGTTTTAGATAGCAATGGTTTAGTCTAACTGAAACTCACACAAGTTGGTTGCATCTTGATTTAGGTTTCATAATAGTTTTGGTTTAGCCTTACTGAAATTCACACTCTTCAATTGTCTCAAGCCATAGGGACTCAATCTCAGTGAGTATTCTTAACTTTTTTCCCCCAGTTTTTGTATTACTTTTTTGGTCTTGGTTTTAAAAGCTGCTATCTTATTTGCTTCATTGATATTTGTTTTTAACTGTTGTGCATTATGTGGATGTAGGAAAACCCAAAAGAATACATTGTTTAAAAATTGTGAACACTACTCCAATCCTGGCCTGTACTACTTCCTAACTGTCATTTGTGTGTATTGTGTGCGTTTATATGAGGCAAGAGGAGCATGAGAAGGAAAATAGAAAAGTAAGCATGACGCACCATCTGAGTATCTGATCCTTAACAAGATATCTGAACAACTTGTCTTCTTAGAAAGACTAACCCAAGAGATGACAAAGATTGTTTTAACGCTATCATGATGTACAATCATCATTTACTGAGTTATGTAGGATATTAAGAGATGAGGTTGGCCTCAAGAATGATCAATATGTCTTGTGGTGGAAAAGACTTCAATTTCCTGTGAACCCTAGCGCATTACCAAAAGAAAAAGACACTACAAACTGATTTCCATAGGAGTGGCTGCAAAATCAATTTGGTGTTTCATGAGGTTCTTAGAACTGTCATTGAACTGAATGACAAATTCCTCTATGCTTGTAATACTGTAAATGTAGAATGCTTAGACAAAATATGGAGTTGTTTCCAGGTTCAGTCACTTTGTCCTAAGTTATTTAACTGTCATTTCCACTTATTTTGCTAATGATTTATGTTCTGTTATGGTGGGGCTTCTTGGGTGCTCTAGATGGGACTTACATAGATGTCCATGCAATCACGTTATAGAATTTGAAAGGGCCACTTGGCAACTAATGTTCTAGAAGTTTGTGGCACGCACAACAAGTTTGTGTATATGCTTATTGGATGGGAAGGCCCAACTGCCAATGCTAGGGTTTTAAGGGATGTTGTGGGGAGGAGGAAAGGGCTTAGGGTGCTATTAAATTGTAAATGATTAGTGTTCTATCTATTTTCACTATTTTTCGGACCAATTGTCTTGCATGCTACTATTACTTATGTGATGGAGGGTATACTGTTGGTTGATTTGTTGCAAGTGTATAAGTCGAACAAGCAATAGAGTGATGAGAAGAGTATCGTACCAAAAGGAGTGTAGTTTACAAACACCAAAATGAGCAAATTTTATTCAATTTGGACAAATGATTTCTAAGTTGTTCACTAATCTACACGTTAAACATATTGAATACAATAAAGAAGGGTGCTATTTTTCTTTTTGTATTATTAAGGGTTTACGTGCACAAAATTGATTATGAATCTCTTGGTTGTAAATATCTAGGGGTAGAGACTTTACCACTTGATGCTCTCGGGAGGTTCTATTGTTAATTTACCTTCTTAATCTCTTAACTAGTTATTTATCAAATTTTACCTTCATAGATGCAAATCTCTATCGAATAGAAGCATCACTTTTACGATATATAAACTCTCGAATAAAAGCATCCTTCTTATGATATATAAGCATGCACCTATCGAATGTCACACTTGAATACGTTGAAAGCTTTATGTTTTGAAAATCCATACACAGTAGCAATAACCCTATAGGCATTCTCATGCTATGGTTATTATCGTTGGTTTTATCATGTCTAGCATAGTTTGTCTTTTGACCTCCTACCATGCTTAGTAAACTTACAAATGTTGGCCAGACACAAGCAAGTTAGGATGAAATAACGGCAAACAACCTCGTTAATCTTTCAACAAGCTAAACATTCAACATTTTCCCAGAGCATGGACTTCACAAAAATGCTTAACTAAGAAGTTCATAGTTAACCTTCTATGTACATAACTTTGTTGTTTATGAAATTTGGCTTTTCAAAAAAGAAGTTCATAGTTAAATTAAACATCCAAGAACTCCCTTAGAACCGCTATTCTCAGATGATAGCTCCAAAACCCTCTTTCCACAAACATTCTCCTCTTATTTTCACCAAAATGTCTTGTCACTCGACAGGTAGCTTCCATTAGAAAGTTTGTAGCCAAAATCATGGGTAAAATAGTCTCCCTGCAATGTTTGGTGCGCTTATTATTTGGCATTGTTTCTACCATGCAGACTTGTGGTATCCTGGCTGGAGTTGCGGCTAATATCTTTGGGGCCAAAGACTCCGTATTTAGAGCCTTTGTCCTTCATTTTTTTATTTGCGCTTAATATTATTAATTCCTATCAAAGCACGAGAAATGGACATAAGATGCACTTCATTCCCCTGAAGGTATGCAAGTTTAAGACATAATTATTACCATAAAGTCGGTACAAAACCATTTTATCATATATGACCTATGAAGGCTCGCTCACTCCTTATGAGGTCCACAAGGTACCACCTTAAGGACAGAGGTCCTGGACCAAGGAGACCACATAATCCTAAAGAGCTATTCAATATGCTATATCTAAAACTTTCATTGAAAGGGCGTTGGAATTCTGGAAAAGCATTGGGCAATGTTGAGGAGTGCTACCTTTCATCCTTTAAAGAATCAGACCAATATTATGTTTGCTTGTGCTCAACTCCATAACTTTCATCATTGATTAAACTCCAAATAACCCCTTGCTACTCAGTGAGGACGTAGTGGAGGATGATGAGTAAGTTTACATTCAAGTAGTTCAATCTTCCCTAGCATTGAATCAAAAGAGGGATGACATGGCAAATGCCTTGTGGACACCATACTACGCTCAAACGCATAAATAAATTCCCATTGAACCATCATCATTGAAACATTTGCATTATTGTTATATTTTTGTTTGATCATGTTGTGGATAAGTTGTTGTTTAGTTTAACTTATCATTTTATCCTTGATTTTGTTTACTCCATTTTGGTTTATTCTACTCAGTACCTTTTTTATTCTATTTTGATTGACATTGTTCTAATCAGCTACTGTAGCAAGGTGGATGATGATATCATTGACTGTACCATACCTCGTGATGATGAAGAATTGCCAGAAACTCTCAGAGCCCAAACAAAAGGGCAAAAAGTAATTCAAGAGCCGTAGTACTCTTAAGAATTTGCATAATAATAATTTCTTAGTGGTTGACTTAGAATTAATATTCCATGTAAGAATTCAAATAATATTAGAATTTTTGCCTATAAATAAAAAATCTCTTAACTATTAGGGCCAGTTTGGTAGTCTTGGGATTGCGATCCTGGTAAAAGTAATACTGATTGATTGATGCCGCATATCCTAATTCGCCACCTGTTTGGTGCACACCTTCCGATGGTGTAAGGATTGTATAATGCAGTTATCAGTTTCTATTCAGTGTTTGGTGCCAGTATTTGAAGCCGGATTAATGCATAATTGATGTCAATTCACGATGAAATGCCTTTTTTTACCCCAAAGTACACGATTGTGGCCCACCTTTTTAGGCGACGCCTCCTCCCCTTTGGTTAACAGTACCCCCAAAAGTCGCGAAAACCCTCTCGTCGGTCCCTTGTATACCCACCCAAAGAAAATGGCCTGCACCAGAGGTGCCGCAAGAAAGACCTACATTCCCTACTGTTGCTCACTGCGCCTGGTCTATCAACCACGCGTGGAGTATTACTTTAGGAGGAGGCGACGAATCCATGACATCGGCTCAGCCACCAACCCTACATGGTAGAGTCGGGTTCAACTTCCCCGTCACCATCCACGGCATCGATAATGATCTTCTTGTCCACGCCCTCCTGTTCTCCTCCACCAACTCCAGCACCTGCTACGGGGAGTGACACATTGACCCCCTAGAGGCCACCCCTGACGATTGACCATTTTTCGGCCGAGCAATACTATGAATAAGTTGTCCCTACGGTAAACTCTTCCTATCAATGATCGATGCTTTAAGTTATTGATTAAAATGTCTGAGATTTGTGTGTGATTCGTGAACTTTCTCATACAGGCGACTAAGAAAACTTGTCCCAAGTGGGAAAGGGACCATGCACTGGGCTGACAAGGTACCGCCGTCGGAGGCATTTATTTTCCTAGCATACAATTTTTGGTCCTTAGTTAAAAAGCAGTAATACACTTTTCATCTATCATGTAGGCACATCGCCTCCTTCAGCCCCTAAAAATGAATCCACTGGAACAACATCCCATGGCACCCAAGTTTCGTGCCCTGCAGGAGTGAGGTGGGGTGACAAAGGAAAAGTGGCAGAGTTTATTTGCTCAGCTATGCGCGTACGAGAATGAGCTTGATTTCGGCCCGAAAGTGTCCAAGAAAAGTAGCCTGGTACCAAACTAGATGCAAGTCAAATCTATTTCGGTGGTAAACTGAGTGTTGTACCATATAATCACAGTTTTGGTTGCCCTGTATTCCATTTTTAGGCTATTGGAGCATCCACATCGGCGGCGACGACTGCACACGATCCGGTGGCAGCGACTGCACAAGCTCCAGTGGCGGCGACTGCACAAGCTCCAGTGGCGGTGACTGCACAAGCTCCAGTGGCGGCAACTGCACAAGATCCGGTGGCTGCTGCTGTACAAGCTCCAGTGGCGGCGACTGCACATGTGCGGTGTCGGCGACTGAGGAAGATCAGGCGGCTGCTCGCCCGTCGTTTGAAGGTCCATTCTCAACAGACACTAAATCCCCGCGTACACGGTCTTCAGCTGGGGAGACTGTCTCGGATCTGTAGTTGCGCTGTTCAGTTGTCCTACTTGGG
>JAOWBN010213406.1:0-38727 GCA_028565015.1 Pinguicula moranensis
TGGACATCTTGATACTTTGCAGACATGTAACTAGGCACTGTCCATCTTGATATTCCTTTGTTTCTAGGATAGATGCTTTCAACTTCTTAATGAAAGCAATTCGCAGTTATTCGTGCACTTGTGTAAATAGGTTTCATAATCTAATAATGTTCATCCTAGATTTACCTGCCAGGTAAATATGTGCATATTTTAATATAGGTTGGTTCCGGAAGAATCTAGAATTTTTTTTTACGTGGGGATAAATTTTTTTGTAGTTATTAAAAAAAACAGGGGTGAAAATAATTTTTTTTAGGAGGATGATATGTGTTTTTTTTTTGTGGATAAACGGGGGTTATAAAATAATTTATCTATTCAATAATCATGAATTTTATCCACTCAAGGGCCCTGACCAATTAAATTATGTCTTTTAATTAAATAATCAAGAAGCTGCATCCTCACATGTTAGATAATGTGAAGAAAACGCGTGGGGAAGGATCGATCCAGTGGCTCTGATACACACTCTAATCTAAGGCTAACCTTGCATAAAGTTATTAGCGTAAGGAGTTCGACAATAGGCCACTGATGACCAGGGCAGTAGCTAATTGGTCAGGGGCATGGTAGATAGTTACTATTTTCACATTCTGTAAACACTTGTTGTATATAAAAATTTGGCATTACCAAAAAAAACAAAAAAAATTAAATTAGTCCATTAGTTTGTGAATTTCGAATTTTATTTAATTAGGCCATTTTCTACTTTTTAGGAATTAACTTAGAATGAGCTTCTTACTTGGGTAAGGTCCAATTTTAGAAATTAGTTTGTGGCTCAAATAAAGTATAGGGATTAGACTCCTAGTCCCATCAAGATTGTAGCCTATTTAAAGGCAGATTTTTCTCAGGATTAGAAACAGACGCTGATTAATGAAAATTACAAGCTTGAGAGGGATCTATTTGCTTCTTCAATTCCTATTCTAAAGAGAATTAGGTTGCATGTTCCTTAGGGTTCATGTAAAGGTTGATCATTTGATACTCGTATTTATCATTGGGTAGATCCTCGGGTAGGCGTTCAATTAATCCTCTGGTTTACATTCGTTTCTAGCGTAGTAGTTGGCTAGGGGTTGATGTTCCATGTTTAATTGGGTTTCTACGGCTTAATACGTTTCTTCCATCTCCGTTTCTTTCCATTATACATTCTGAATTGTCATCTGATTTCAGTTTCGTTCAGTTGATAATCGTGTTATTTATGTATCTCTTGTGCAAGAATAAGTTCCCGATTTCACGTTTTCGTTCTGTGTGCAAAGATTCACATCAAATAGCCTCATCCAGTGATGGAATCTTGGCTTGAGACAGTAAAACTGATCTCCTCGAGTGAAAGATCAAATTCAGATCCTTCAAGAATTTCATATTCCTCCCTTTCCCAAAGCATTGTCGCATCTTGCATTTCGAGTCACTACAACTAGACAAGGGGTCATAGTTATCCATCTCAGCCCATAATCGCTTCAGGCAAATAGAATACTCCTGAATAGACTTCTCCCCATGGACCTACGCATCAATTTCCAGCTGAAGCTGAAATATCCTCATCTGGTTTTCAGTTCCAGAATAGGTGGTCTTCAGACTAGACCACATCTCACTTACCAAGCTAAGGCCATCAACAGTAGAAGCAGAAGATGCAGTCATCGAGTTTATAACCCAGATACATAGCTGAGTATGAGTAACTTTTCACTTCATAGTGGAAGAGATATCACTCCTCGACTCACACTCCCTCAGAAAGTCGTCCAGGCTCCGCCCCACTAAGATAGTCTCAATTCTGCGAGACCAGCTAAGATACGTGGCTGGTCCATAAAGTTTTAAATCAATTGGTGGAATATCAAGTTTGATCGGAGCAGCGGTAGGGACAACGACCGATGTTCAGACATTCGCTCCTTGTATGAGCCAACCAAGGCTTCGAGCACCTCAGGATTGAGGTTTCTCAGGGCCTCCAATCCTTGTTTAACCGCACTGTTGTCTGTCCCTGGAATTTTACACACAGTAGCTCCAATCACAAGTTATAACAACACAACCCACATAACACGATCCTCCACATTCACACGACAATCCACACGTTTCAACACCCCACCATCAATACGTAATCTAAAAAAACATCAACAATACCTAATTGGAATCCCAAGTTTAGGCAAATACGATAAATCCAATTAAATAATTCAACATATCTGATAAAATATCAATATATATTAAATGGCATGAAATCAATCAAAACCGATTGGACTGTTGCGACGAGCAAACCGAGATGAAGATTCTGTTCATGAGCTCCGGTGATGGCGCGTGACCTCCACGCACGGCGTGCGACCTACTTGCACAAACCTCTCCTCATGATGATCTCAGCAATGGTGGTTTCCAGCGATTACGATGCCGGACGCGCCCATAAATGGCAGAAAATAGCCACATGTCGCATTTTCCACCGACTGTGCCTGCGTGGTGGTGGCAACCGGAAACTGTCGGGTACGAAGCAGATCTGATAGAGGAGACGATGGGCTGCGTTTTGGGACCGGTTCCGCTAAAGGAGGAGGAGTAACGGCGCCGGAATTGGATTGAAATTGTTTTTATTGAATTTTGTTCATTATTATTTATGGTTTTATTATGATCATCTTTTGTGCATTACTGAGGATGGATGCTTATGAGATTGTGATGTTTTTTGTTTGATGTTATGATGAATTCACGATTATTATATGATTTGGCTATGTGGTATTATTTTGTTTATTTCCATGATTATGTTGATGAATGACAAAAAGGCATAAAAGGAAAGTTCAACCCACCGATTCATGGTAGGCAATCATTCCAATTGTTTTTGCCAAACCATTGGACCCTTTCGGATTGGTTTTTGTTTACTCCAATCCGAATGTACATATATACCGCATCTCATGGCGTATAGATTTACCTGATGATAAATCATTTATGATCTTTATCATTTGCTTTCTGAATTTTAATTCCGCATATAGGCTCGATGATGGAATATTCTTAACGATTGTCAATTTTATTGCTTATGATGATGAATATCTGGAAGTAGGTTTAAGTAATTTCTGATTGTTAATATAATGCCATTCAGTTGCAGGAGAAGCAACTCAGAAAGCTTTTGTTGTAAAAGGGGATGCAGAACGGTACAACAAAATCAGAAGGGTACTTGGTCAGAATGATGGAAAAAGAGTAAGTGAACAGGAGCTACATTCTTCTTCGTTATTTTTTCTTATCTTCTCTTGTAGTACCTTATGTCTTGTTACGGAACAGAGGAAATGAACCAAACCATTCCTCTGTATGTGAGGATGAAACCACAAATCTTTGTGTAAGATTCCTGAGAATACAGGGGTGGTTTTGGAGTGTAAATATGTAACTACTCATTGTTAATTAAAAAAAAATTGCCTATCAAAAAAAAAAATATATATAATGTGACATGGTGTGATCTACGAGTATGAAGTATTGGAAGAAAAGATTTGGTCTGATGCGTTGAATGTGAAAATAATTTTCAATTGTTGTTATATGTTGTTACTTCTGATGGGACGGAGAAAAAGAAAGATCATAGTCATTGACACGTAATGATAATGAATAAGAAACTGATGGTAAGAAACGGTAAGAAATACTATTCCTTTTAATTTGATCATAATTATTAGCATTCGCTTCTTATTCGTAATGATTATTTTGCTAATATTTGAATTAAAAATTCTTATGAATTAATTTCTTACGATTTTGTTTTTGCTAATGTTATTCTAAATATGTCATGTTATTACTTTTATTCATAATAGTTTTTTTAACTATGTGTTAATAAATTTAAAATGTTAAACATGTATTATATTATTCTTTGATTGATAATTATATGTTAGTTACGATGTCAAAAGAAGATCCACAACAACCATACTCATTAGTGGCTATTTAGAGCTGTTTTTTAAGTCAAACCTTTCTGCCTTCACCATATATTTGGGTTATCACGTGAAATAATGAGTATTGTCTAAGAGGATAGGGGATTGTTGTGACCCCACAAGTTACCACGGTGCTCGTCAAATCAGTTCAGGCTTCTAAGGCTGAATATTTTAACTACGTGTTAAAATTAAATTATTATATGTTAATAAATTAATTATGCTAATTAGTTTAGTAATAAATGACCGAAATAAAGTTAATGATCACAGAAATGCTATTGGCTGGTATTTTGTTGGTTTAGCAATTAGCATGATCTACCTCACATGGCATATATGTGGAGAAAAATTATGTCCCCACATAATAATTCTACGTTTACGTAATAAATTCCGCACTAATTAGTTTACAAAAAAAATCAAAATTCTATGATTTCTTTCTTTGCATAAACTTCTTATGTTTGATGCAAAATTAAAGTGCACATATGCTTTCTAGACTATTTTAATGTTCTGAAAATGGCACATCTTGTAAAATTGGACTTTAATGCATTAAACATTTCGGGAGCAAATTTCTTGTCATGGATTATGGATGTTGAAATCCACCTTGAATCCTAGGTGAGACGATTAAAGCTGATAATAAGGCAACACCATAAGATCGAGCCAAAGATTTAATCTTCTAGAGAAATCATATTCATGATGAACTCAAGATGGAATACCTGACGGTCAAAGATCTGTTAGAACTGTGGACAAATCTACAAAAACGCTATGAACACAAAAAATTTGTACTACTGCTGAAGGCATTGTATGATTGGACGCACTTGTGCCTCCAGGACTTCAAGTCCGTTAGTGACTATAACTTAGCGTTATTTAAAATAACGTCCATTCTGAAGTTATATGGTAAAAATATCACAAATTTTGAGATGTTGGAGAAAACATACTCTACATTTCACTCCTCCAACATGGTTTTGCAGCAACATTACCAAAAGCGACACTTTACTAAGTATTCAGAACTCATTTCATGCCTCTTGGTGGCCAAGCAAAACAATACATTGCTCCACAAGAACCACCAAGATAGACCCACTGAGTCTAAGCCATTTTCAAAAGAAAATGGTTTAAATGTCCAAAGGTAAAATCGTCGAGGACAATATCAAGGAGGCAAAGGAAATCATTGTCGTGAGCGTTACTCAAATAGGGAAAAAGACAGACAGAATGTTTATAATGTGCCCCCAGGACAAACAGGTGGGCCAAACAAAACCTGGAAATCTGAGACCAAGTATCACCGTAGTGGAAAGAAATGACATTGGTCCAAAATATGTCGGTCAAGTAAAAGAGTTGCTGCTGAATATCAAGCATCTATGAAAGCGCTGAAACTGGCCCCAAAGGGCCATATGATACAAACCGAGACAAATTTTGTCCAACCCATGAAGGATCTAGAAGCATCTATTAGCACAAAATTGACTGCATATGATTTCTTTGATTATGATCAAGATCATCTTTTCTAGGAGATATTTATTGCATTTTGAGACCATTTATATGTATTTCCTTTATTAGGATAAGTTTCATGCTTAGAGATTATTCTTATATTTTTATTCATTTTTAAGATAATTCTCTCATTTTCCTAATCTTATGCGTTCATTACTCTCAAGATATGGGTGATTAAATATGTTTACTTGATAGCGCCACGACGCATTCAATCTTTAGAGAAACAAATATTTTAATAATTTGAAAACTATTAAGGAAAATCTCATCACCATCTGATGGAATCCATGTCGCATCCATGGCACCCATGCCCGAGGCACGTAGGGTAGCAACTCGAGGAAGTAAGGATGTTTTGGAACTTCCACAAGGTCCAATGACAAGAGCAAGGTTGAAATAATTCAAAGAATGACTTGCCATGCTAATCCATAACATGTGGGCCGAGACCCCAACTCAAGAGGGACAAGACAAATATAATTCAAATGGGCATGGACACATCAACACAAAAGGGAGTTTGAGGAATGAATTGGTGGAATCTCCACCATTTCAAAACCATGAAGTAACACACGTTCAACACCATCATGAGGGGGTTGAAGGCTATTCAATGCACGTGTCTCCACCTTTTCCATTCAAAATCATGAATTGAAGGCTACATAACCCATGAACAAGCCACCATCAAGGAGTTAAAAGCTATTCAATGCACGTGAAGAAGAAATTGTTGTCCAACCCATGAATTGAAGATGCACGACCAAAGCCATGAATTAAGGAACATTATTAAGCATTGAAGTTTCATTTAATGCATGAATAGGAGGTAGTGGTCGAACTTGGAGTCCTATAAATAGTTGGAACCTTGTGTCATTGTTTTTAGCTTGGTTTTAGTTTATGACTTGTGAGATTACATCTCCTTTTAGCTTTTATAAAGCTCTTTTCGACTTATCTTTCCTTGTTTTCAGAAAAGTGGCGTCGGTTTTATAAATTCTTATCTTTTGGAGTTTGATTGAAACTAGTTTTTCAATAGGATTCTTCAAGTGGCGAATTCATTTCCATAAAATACGTAGGTTTGGTTCACACCTCCATTATAGGTGTTGGGCCGAATTTTCAACAAGTTTGTCAATTTTCGGATCTTTCTTTTGAACCACCAATAATGGTATTGGGTTTAGTCACAAGTTGGCTAGGTTCATATCACCATCTCCGACCCGAAGAACATTGTAAAAGGATTCGGAAGAGAAAATATTATGTACCTAGTGGATACATAAGCATTCAAAATGCTTCGTTTTCCTCTACATCCAGATGAAACGTATTAAGTTTCAAGTATATTAGATTAAATGGTTTCCATATTAAAACCATAGAAGAGTGAAACAAAGAATATATGAATATAATTTTATATGATAAAGGGAAAAAACTCATTCTTGAGAAACTGCGATCCTTCTCTCCCGGGATCTATTAAACAACCATGAGGATATTAGAAACACATTCAGTTTCTACTAAAAATTTAACATTCTCTATTTGTCATGACCGCCATAGGTATCCAAGATCAACGATGATGTGTCAAACTATTAAAAATTATTTAGGACATACATTGAAACCTAGAGATTTAAACTTACACAAAAACATATCATGCCCTGCATGTCACAGGGCAAACTCATAACAAAACCATCTTTATTAAAGGTTAGATCAGAAGCATCTTCTTTCCTTGAAAGATTTGTGGATCCATCCACCATGCATGTGAACCTTTTCGATATTTCATGGTCATTATTGACGCTTCTAGCACATAGTCCTATGTTTGTTTACTTTCGATTAGAAATGCAGTCTTTGCTAGATTACTTGCTTAGATTATTAGATTACGAGCACTCTTTCCATATCATCCGATCAAGAAAATAAGATTGGATAATGCTGCAAAGTTCACATCTAAAGCATTTAATGCTTATTGTATGTCTATAGGCATAGATGTGTAACATTCTATTGTGCATGTTCACACCCAAAATAGGCTAGCTAATCATTCATTAAACACATACAATTGATTGTTAGACCCTTACTTATGAGGTCTAAATTGCCAATTTCGGCATGGGATTTGCTATTATACATGCTGTATCACTAGTTAAATATAGACCCAATGCTTCTGATCCTTACTCTCATTATCAGATCGTATCGAGCAGAGTCTCAAACATATCATTCCTACGAATGTTTCATTGCACGATTTATGTACCCATTGCACTTACGCAAAGGACAAATATGGATCCTCAAAGTAGGTTCGGAGTTTATGTTGGTTTTGAATCACCTTTGATTCTAAGATATTTAGAAGCTCTGACGGATGATATCTTTTAAGAACATTTTGACGATCTACCATTAGGGGGTGCAAAATATGTGCCAAAAGTATGAAGGGACATAATATGGCATAATAAATAATTATCCCATCTTGATTAGTGATCAAATGAATATGAACTAAAAGTTCGAATAATAATTCATTTGCAAAATATCGCAAATCAATTACCAGATGCATTCATATATAACCATTTGGTTTTAAAATCCCACATATCAGCTGTTAATGCTCCTATAAGGATTGATGTTCCAGAAGGATAAAATACCAACAAAGCGGAAAATGAATAATTTTGCGTTCTTGACTTAGATGACATTTATGGTAATAATAGTTCATCACTTGCTTTAGCTTCAAATACTGATAATATTTTTGAATCTGTTAAATGACATACTAGACTTGGCCACATTGGCCAAGACAGGTTAAATAGACTTGTTAAGAAAATGTCTATTAAACGAAGTCACTAAGACTAAATTGCATGTGAGTGAGCCTTTCTTAACTAGCAAGGCAAGAAGAAAGCCTTTTGGTAAGGCTTCCAAAGGATCAAATCCATTCGATTTAATCCATTTTGACATTTGAGGGCCCATGAATGTGAAACCATGTCATGAGGCTTCATATTTCATCACTTTTATAGATAACTACTCACATTTTGGACACGTGTATTTGTTATCTCACCGTTAGGAAGCGTTTGATGTGTTCAAATGCTATATAGTGGAAGCAGAAAATCAATTGGGTCGAAACGTTAAGACTTTTCATACAGATCGTGGTCGTGAATACCTCTCTAATATGTTCAAAGGGTATTGTGATGAAAAGAGCATAATAAGATAACTTACGATTCGTCATACTCTATAGCAAAATAGTGTTACAGAACGAAGGAATCAACCTTGCTCCGCATGGTTAGGTCGATGATGGCGCAAGCCAATCTTGTAGAGATGTGGCTAGGGTTTCGAATTTAGCATGAAAAAAGGGGGGAAATTAAATATTTTATGCTATTCCCTAATCAAACTAGAATCTAATCGTATAAATGTTTGACCTAAGGCTAGGAATCAAAAAAAATTTACCTTCCCGGCGACGTAACGAGCTTCGGTCGTTATCCCAGTTCACGGTAGCCTCCCAAGTGCAAGGCCTCCACGAGATTCACTCCATGACGAACGAAGGCAAGGCTGCTAGACCCAAGTGATGGCAACCTCCAGCGACGGTGAGTTGTCGCAGCGGAAGAAATCACAATCATGGGAAGAAAAAGAACTGCTAGAAAATTCTTAGACGCGAGAATCCTTTTCTTGCGTCTTTTATACTTTGCATATTGGGCTCGATTTAATTGAACCCAATAGCCACATACAGCTGGGCTCGATTTAATCAAGCCCATTTGGGGTATTTAGCTGGGCTTCGATTAAATCGAGCGTAGTAGCCCTGAATTGTGCTGGGCTCGATTAAACTCGAGCCCAGTCGTGAATTAGGTTTGGTCCCGCCGAGACCCAATTCTTCTCCTCATGTATGGGTCGTCGAATTGATTAAGCCTGACTAATTCGACTCGGCCTGATCTCGATCTATTTGCGAAATCCATCAATTATGTCTCACATAATTAGTAATTTATGCTTCAGTTCATCAAATAGAGCGACCCAGTAGGATCCATATCCATATCGGTGATAAATTAATAATCTTTAATTTATAAATCATAATTGGCATCTAACAATGCATTATGATCATCCGATCTAGTACAGACAAATCGTGAACCTTTAATCTTCTTTAGTATTAATTTCTTCGTCACGCAATATCCATTAATTAATGCCAAGCATAAGAATGTATCATCCTTGACCATTAATTAGTTTTCTTCATCCTTAGTACATAATTGTTTATATGTAATTATCTCATAATCACAAATGCATGCATAACAACTATCATTTCATCAAAGGGCTCAGAGATATCACAAATCTCAGATAAGGTAAGATAGAAAAAGGTATCTTCTTGATCATTCATAAACTCCAACATGAGTCGTGCCTATTCAGAAATTACCTTTATAGCCCTCGGTTAAAAGCAACGTTTGATAATCTTACGTTACATACATTGATCATCTAGAATTATGAATATCTCATATAACTGAATTAATACCGTCTATGACTTTGCTGATGATAAAAATGCAATCCATACAGAAAGTCAATGTGGGTCTTGTCCAATGCTATGTATGATGTACACGTATATCCATGTGATTAATAGATACCTAGTATAAATGATCTGTGAAACATGATCTTGCATTAATCCATATGCTAGTCATTATAATCATCTAGTGCTCCTTGCTAATGATACAAGACTAGGAACTTATTCAGAGGTTTTAGTTATCATTCATGGAGTCTCACAAATCGACTCCTCAACTCAAATGATCCATGAAACAACTAAAACTCGAGGAACAAAATGACATAAATGATGTAATATACAAAACCAACAAGTGTACCATCAAAATATTGGTTCTATAGGTTTCTATGCCAACAATCTCCCACTTGAAGTAGAGCCAATCGAGTACATAGTACCAGGCCCTATAATGTCATATACAATCATGTCAGTCCTAGAGTCAATATCTCATGCATTGTATACCCATGGCAACAACATGTCTCTCATGCCTTGCCAAAGGGAGTGATTTCATCAGTGGATCAATTGTGTTACTGTCCATACCTACTTTGCACATTTTGATATCTCCATTTTCAACGAATTCCCGAATAACATGATACTTGCATTTGATGTGCATGGTGCGCTTGCTGGATTTTTAATCCTCAGCATTTGCATTCGCTCCAGTGTTGTCGCAATAAACTTCCATTGGATCTATAATGCTGGGAACAACACCAAACTCATCAACGAACTCTCGTATCCAAATCCCCATCTTACCTTCTTCGCAAGGAGCCATATATTCTGCTTCAACGGTGTAGTCAGTTGTACTGTCCTATTTGAAACATTTCCAACAGGCTGCTCCACCATTGAGCATATATATGTACCCTGTCTACGATTTTGATTCATCACGGCCGGTTTGGAAGCTAGCATCACAATACCCCATCACTGTGAGATGCTACTCACCACCGTAGACCAAAATAAAATCATTAGTTCTTCTCAAGTACTTAAGGGTATTCTTGACAGTTGTCCAGTGATCCTCCCCGGGATCCTTCTGATATCTGCTTGTCATGCTCAGCGTATAAGACACATCAGGGCGTGTATACAACATGACATACATGATAGATCCGACCACTGAGGCATACGGTATCATGCTCATCTTCTATCTTTGCTGATGTGTCGTAGGACATTGAGACATACTAAGAGAAACGCAATGTGTCATAGGCAGGAAACCTCTTTTGGAATCCTAATTTTGAATCTCTTCAACACATTTTCTATGTATGTACTTTGACTTGAAACGATGATTCTCTTCGATCTATCACGGTAGATCCGGATATCAAGGATATAGGTAGCCTCACCCAAGTCTTTCATTGAGAAAACCACACTCAATAATCCCTTTACATATTCAAGCATGGGAACATCGTTCCCTATCAAAATAATGTCATCGACATACAACATCAAAAATACAACTAAGCTCCCATCAATTTCTTCTAAACACAAGGTTCCTTTGGGTTTCTTAAGAATCCCAAGTTCTTAAGAAGCCGGATATCGAACCTCATGTTCCAAGTCCGAGATGCATGCTTCAGTCCATAAATTGACTGGTTAAGCTTGCAAAGCTTTTTAGCTCTTTTGGAATCGACAAAACCATCATGCTGTACCATGTAAACGTCCTCTTCCAGAACCCCGTTCAGTAATGTGGTTTTGACATCCATTTACCAAATCTCATAATCAGGAAATGCAGTAATGGCTAAAATGATCCAAATTGACTTAAACTTGGCCACTAGTGAAAAGGTCTCGACATAGTTGATCCCCTCGACTTGAGTAAAACCTTTTGCCACCAGATGTGCCTTGTATACAATCAGGTTGTCATCCATGTCAGTCTTCATCTTGAAGATCCATTTGTTTTTCACGGGTTTCACCCCTTTAGGCAAGTCAACCAGGTCCCACACTTGGTTATCTTTCATGAATTGCAATTCAGATTTCATAACTTCGAGACATTCATTGGAGGCCTCTCTTGACATTGCTTCATGATATGTCATGGGATCGATATCACAAACAAGTAATATCTCATGTAATCGCAAGTACCTGTCAAGTTCTTGGATTACTCTCCCTGAACTTCTAACAGATGGTGCAACTTGTTCCACAGCCCCACGTGGAACTTGCTCCACTTCGGTTTGATCCAAAGTTTCTGGTAGTGGGTCTTGAATTTCTTCGAGTATTAATTTGCTCCCACTACTTTCTTTTGAGAGAAATTCCTCCTACAAGAATACACCATGTCGGGCAACAAATATTTTGTTATCCAACCTATGATAGAAGTAGTAACCCTTGGTTTTCCTCGGATATCCTACGAAGAAGCATTTGTCAGATTTAGGACCAAGTTTGTCGGGCATCAATCGCCTAACATAAGCTTCGCAACCCCAAATCTTGAGAAAAGACAAGTAAGGGACCCTCCTTGTCCATACCTCGTACGAAGTCTTGTCTACTGATTTGGTGGGAAATCTAATCAAGGTGAAAAGAGCCGTCTCAAGGGATTATCCCCAAAAGGATAAAGGTAAATCCACTTGACTCATCATCGACCGTACCATATCGAGCAATGTACAGTTTCTGCGCTTGGACACACCATTCCATTGCGGTGTTCAGGGTGCAATCAACTGTGGAACAATCCCACAGTTCTTAAGATGATCTTTAAACTCAATGCTCAGGTATTCGCCACCACGATATGATCGTAGCGCCTTAATCTTCTTCCCAAGTTGATTTTCGACTTCATTCTGGAACTCGTTGAATTTCTCCAAGGATTCCGACTTGTGCTTCATCAGAAACACATAATCATATCTACTGAAATCATCAGTAAATGTCATGAAGTACGAACATCCACCTCTCGCGCTCGTGCCTAGAGGACCAGACACGTCTGTGTGCTTAAGTGCCAACAGCTCGGTGGTTCTCTCACCAACCTTACCGAAAGGTACTTTGGTCATCTTCCCAAGCAAACAAGATTCGCACTTATCAACTGAATCCCAAGCAAAATGATTCAGAAGTCCATTCACTTGGAGCTTCTTGATGCGATTCTCATTTATATGACCTAAGCGACAATTCCACAAGAAGGTTGAGCTATAATTGCTTGATTTGAGTCGTTTGGTATTCACATTGTACATGGGTGTTCCATGATCAGTTACATAAAGACCATTAAGCAAAGGAGCGCTGGCATAAAACAAACCATTTCGAGAAATGGTACAACATTTGTTCTTAGCAGTTAACTCAAAATCAAAAGAATCCAAACAAGACAAATACATAATGTTTATGCTAGCGCATGGAATATAATAGACATTAAACAGTTCTATTACAAGCCCACTGGGCAAAATCAATTCCAAGTTTTCAACAGCCACGGCCGAAACCAGCTCGCCATCGCCAAACTTGAATTGCATTTCACCCTTCGCCAACCTTCTAGTTTCCTTTAGTGCCTGCATATTTGATTAAATATGAGCACCTGCTCTTGAGTCCACGACCCAAGAAGTAGTAGATGACATAGCAAAATTAATTTCAACAATATGAATACCTGAGGAAGATGACGTTTCCAACGCCTTTTGCTCCTCTAGGAACTTCGGACACTCCCTTTTGAAATGGCCCTTGCCATTGTGGAGCAAGTAGTGTCCAGAGTTGGTGTGGAATTTATCTTCGACTTGGGTGTACTGTTGCTCCCAGTTGGAGCCTTGTCCTTGCCTTTTGCCTTTTTCTTTACCTTGTACCTGTCCTTTTTCATCTGCCTGCTCTGTCCTGACACCAATAGCACATCACGCACCCGCCTAATGGATGTCTCAGCCGTGGAGATCAACAAATGCAACTCATTCAACGGCTTTACCACTCTTGCCATATTGTAGTTCATGATGAACATGGAAAAGCTTGATGGCAATAATGTAAGATGAGATTGGTGCAAAGCTTTTTGTCTATTACAGAACCCAACTTTTCAATTTCCTCTATGAGGCTCATGATCTTTTGAACGTGGGCGCTGGCCGAGGCCCCCTCAGCCATCCTGCATTCAAAGAGTTTTCTAACTTCAGTTCATCAAATAGAACGAGCCAATAGGATTAATATCCAGATCGGTAATAAATTAATAATCTTTAATTTATAAATCAAAATTGGCATCTAGCAATGCATTATGATCATCCGGTCCAGTACAGACAAATTATGATCCTTTAATCTTCTTTAGTATTAATTTCTTTGTCACGTAATATCCATTAATTAATGTCAAGCGTAGAAATGTGTCATCCTTGACCATTAATTAATTTTCTTTATCCTAAGTACATAATTGTTCATATGTGATTATCCCATAATCACCAATGAATACATAACAATTATCACTGCATCAAGGGGCTTAGGGATATCACCAATCTCACATAAGGTGAGATAGACAAAGGTATCTTATTGATCATTCATAAACTCAAGCATGAATCATGCATATTTGGAAATTACCTTTATAGCCCTCGGTTAAAAGCAACGTTTGATAATCTCACGTCATATGCATTAATCATCTAGAATTATGAATATCTCAGATAACTGAATTAATACCGTCTATGACTTTGCTGATGACACAAGCACAATCCATACAGAAAGTCAATGTGGGTCTTGTCCAATGCTATGTACCTCGTACACATATATCCATGTGATTAAATAAATATCTCGTATCACTGATCTGTGAAACATGATCATGCTTTAATCCACATGCTAGTCATTATAATCATCTAGTGCTATGTGCTAATGATATAAGACTATGAACTTACTTAGAGTTTTTAGTTATCATTCATGGAGTCTTAAAAACCGAGTCCTCAACTCAAATGATCTATGCAACATATAAAACTCGAGAAAAAAAATGACATAAATAATCCAGTACACAAAACCAACAAGTGCACCATCAAAATATTGGTGCTATAGGTCACTATACCAACAAATCTTTCTATCAATTTTTAGCAAGATGCGTTTCTTACGGCAACCTACATCCTCAAGAGAGTATCGAGCAAGAGTGTGCCCACCACTCCATATGAGTTATGGAATGAGAGGAAGCCCACTTCGGACCACTTACGACCATGGGGTTCGGTGGGCTATGTACACAACTCAACTCACAAGCATGGGAAACTTGATTTAAGAGTAAGCAAGGGGGTGTTCATTAGATACCCCGGACATTCGAAGATTCAAAAGGATATGTAATGTTCGGAGGATACCCGAATGTAGGCATGACTGAAATAGAGAGCTAAAATGTCGAATTTGTAGAGGATCAGTTCCCAACTATCGGTGAAATGAAACAGGACATTGAGTTGTATGAGTTACAACAAGACTTGTCACTATCTATTGGTGAGGGGAAGAGTTTGTCCCACCATGTCACCCAGGATAGTGCAGTCCCACCAAATCATGAGGGAAACTCGCCAAACGATGAGGATCAATATGAAAGAGGGGTCAATACCCGATCTTTCATGGCCAGGGATGAGATTTGTTCTCAAGCCATAGGCAATGATGATGTGATTATGAGCCCATGAATCAGAGGGTTAGTGGGAGTGCATCCTCACCTAGGTAAGTACACAATGAAGGTCTTGAACTTCGAAGGAGTGAACACGGAAGAATTCTTTGATGATATTTTAAAATAGAGGAAGATATATTCTTTTACACTCTCTAGGAAATCGAAGAACGCCTTTTATGAAATGGCAATGAATTCACCATATAAAGAAAAATGGATAAGTTTCATAAGGGATGAAATGGACTCGATGCACAAAAAAGAGATTTGGCAACTTGTTGATCTTCCATAACAATATAAACCAATTGGATGCAAGTATGCATTCAAGGTTAAACGTGGTACAGATGGGTCAATTAAGAAGTTCAAGGCTCAACTCGTGTCAAAAAGTTTTAACCTAATCGAATATGAAGAGGCATTGTCTCCCGTGGTGAGAGTTGTCTTTATTCGCCTACACCTATCCCAGGTTGCCCATTGGGACCATGAGTTATTCCAAATGGACTTAAAAACTGTCTTCCTCAATGGAACACTTAAGGAAGAAATCTATATGGATCAACCTGTTGGGTTCATCTCAACCATTCAAGATGACAAAGTGTATCGTTTTAAAAGATCCGTATATGGTTTTAAGGACTCTTCCAGATTATGATACTTCATATTTCATGAGGCCAGTACTTTGTTTGACTTTACTGTGATAGATGAGGATCATTACGTGTATGTCATGAAAACAAAAGAAAGGATTATGTCTCTCTCCCTATATGTTGATGACATACTATTGGTTGACAACAACATAGAAATGATCAACGCCACTAATAAATGGCTATCATCTGTATTTGAGAGGAAAGATATGGGTATACCCAGGTACGTCCTACGCATGGAGATCATTAGAAACAATTATAAGGAACTCTTGGGTCTGTCCCAACAGAAATATATCAACAAAATCTTAGAATGTTTCAGGATACATTACTCCAAACCTATTGACTGATGCGCAAACACTTGTAGCATTTACTACTTGCAAGTATACAAGTCACACAAGTAATATAGTGAAGGGAAGGATGTTGAACCTCGAGGATTATGGTTAACAAACATTAACATTAACAAGTTTCATACAATTTGAACCAATGATAAAGATGTTGTTTTCAATCTACCGGTTAATCTAAGAACGACGCATAAACGGAGACAAGTAAAATGCAATAATGTAAGTTTAGCACCTATGCAGTGGATAGAAACATCCAGGGATTGCACTTTCATCACTTGATGCCCTCAGTGGATTCATAGTTAGCGAATCATGTTTCGCTCCTAATGTTGTGCCCACCAGATTCTCCTTTCCTAGGCATAAACCTCTCTCAAGACTGAATGCCCTTCTTTGGTACGAAAATGAGCACCTCTCAAATGTCGCATTAAGAAAACCAAAGACTTTGTTCGAAGGTAATCCTCACATGGTAGCATTGATTCTATAGGCATTCTCATGCTATAGCAATCGATGTGGGTTTTGCTATGTCTAGCGTAGCTAGTGCCTCTCGGCCTCCCACTACTCTTAATGCATCTACCTATGTTGACCAAACATACATAGATAAGGATGACAAATAGCAAAACCAAACACAACATTATTGTTAAAACAAGATAAACATTCTACGTTCTCCCGAGTTCATCAAGGGCTATATTGCGCCCCGGGACAAAGAGTCTTAGCTCCTGCTTAAGGAAGAGCCATTCTACGAATGACAAATATTGAGTTCATCACGCTAAACAAAGAAGTCGAAATCAATCTCCCTTGAGCATGAACTCATGACAAGTGATCCCGAAACCCTTGCTTTCTGTGTGCTCCTTCAGCTTTCATGGCTAAGATGTTTTTGTGCCTTATATACCACGTCCAATAACTTCTCCCAGAAGCTTGGAGTCCAATCAAATGGTAGATTTTTTCGCCTAATGGGTTTGGTGTATGCTAAATGTGTACAAGTACCACCATGCAAGATTATTTGGAATAGGAGTGGGTGTCATGCCCTAAATTTATGGGGTAGATCCTTTGCTTTTGGGGTTGTTTCCCTTCTTTTCTTCTTAGAGAGCATTAAACTAGCTTTAACTGCAAAAGAAGGAAAAAATGGATATAAAAGTGTGTCTCCTCGTCAATATGGAGTCAAATATGACTTAAATAGTCAGCATTAATTAGGTATAAAATCGGCTCATCAACATCTCCAAACCTAAATCCTTGCTTGCCCTCAAGCAAACTTATTCCTGAAAAGATATATTCACACATGGAGGATGTTTGTTTACAGATGGACACCCAACTCTAAGTAGTGCATGCACAGGTTCAACTTCTTTTGCTTTCGGTCATCACCAATTTCATATAACTTCATACAGGTTAGGTTCTCAACCTCAAACTAAGACTAACAAATTTGTCCTCTTCAATTTTTAAATTTCTCTTCACCTGCCTCACTTTTTGCCATGCCAAGGCGGTCAACGATTGAGATAGACATTATTTTTAAAACCAATACAAATACATAATTTCTCTATCGGAATCATACATTAGGCCCGAGAATATTTACATACATAACAATGTAGAGGCATTTATATACATCACGATGCCCTTTTATTTTTATTTTCTTTTTCTTTGGAATAGCTATTTTGATCTTTGAATGCACACAAATAAGTGCCTGGCTATCCCTCGAAATACAAATAATTTTTTGGCTTTTTCTCTCTTTTTTTGTTTTTGCTTTTGCTTTTAATTTTTCTTATCCATAGCTTGTCCCATTATTGATTTAGGCTCAGAGGGGTTATTTTGAATTTTGAAAAATTGTTTGGACTTCTCTATCAATCTAAGCCTAAGTTGGGGTACCTACCCCAAAATAAAAAAAATTATTGAATTCCTCCCCCGCGGTTTTGTCCTCAATTTGTTACCCTAATATTTATTCCGCGGTTTAAAGTATAGTGATGACTTAGCATAAGCTAACTTCTAGGTATGTGACTGTGTACTAATTAAAACAAGATTGCCACGAATGACATAAAACAGCACACATTTAACAAAATAGTTCAGAACAGAAATTAGCAGATCAGGAGCAAATAAAGTAAGAGTTCAAATGAACACCCATCCCCAAACTTGTGTGACACTGCCCCAGTGGATATATAAAGGGAGAATTATGAAGTGAAAGCAATACTCCCATGAAGGCACGCGCCATCATCCTTATCGTCCTCATCCTATTCATCTCCAGTTCCAGTAGCTGCTTTAACTTCGTGGTGCAAATGGAGTGAAGGTTAGTGGTGGTGGAAGTGGACTGATGGGGAATTGGATTCCCATTGATCTGGGGTTGGGCCAACTACAGCTGGAGTCTTTGCTGCGACTGGACCTTTGGACTTAGGTCTAGGGCTTGGTTCTTGCAAAGGCAGAGAAAGGGATTACCAGTTTGCTTTTACCTTTTGACTTCACCCTGGCAGATGCATTGGATGGTTTTGGTGTGGCCTCAGGCTTCATAGTTCTCCTATCAGAATATGTTCCCAACTTACTGATTAGGTTTGGAGTGATGTCTAGAGCAGGCGGGAATAACTTTTCATCCTCCGCCAGGGCTACCTCAAGCTTTCGGCACATGGCAGTAATCAGGGATGTAAAATGCAAAGAATTCGGGCGCTTCTCCAGTGAAGCCAAACTTTCTATAATTTCCTTGTATATAACCTGGCCCACATTGATACTACGCCTATTTCTATCACATAAATGAGCACCAACCTCTTCAATTTTATATCCTTAGTGTGTGTGGCATCATCCTTCTACAGACAAACAAATGCGACATCAGGACGAGTTCAGCTTTTACTTACTTCAAAACGTAGTAGAAAACTCGTGCTCCGGTGAAACCTGGAATAACTGTCATGGTGGATGGACTATGGTCGTGGTGGATGGAGTATGCCGTGGACCATTTGGACTTCAACTTACTTGCAATTAAATGAAGCACTTAGGGTTTGTCGCGTTGTTTGAAAGTAAATTGTTCCCAGACGCGGAACAACACCAGAGCTTTTATACAGGAACCTGAGTGGGCATGTTTTTATTTTCTTATAGTTTCTGTAGCGGTTACTGGGATGTTCATGACAGTTGAAATTAAATGCCCGTTATTGTAGCTGTTTAAAAATAAGGACGTGGTGAACATGGGTTGTTATCCTAAGCACTCTTTATTATTCATGCTTACTTGTTGCTACTACGTTGTCTCCTTGTATTTTGTGGTCTTTTGGATTAACCTGAGTGATACATCAAGGGAGATTAGTGGCTGTAATGACTCTATAAAATCTACCTAATTAAATTAGCAGTTAAAACAATAAAAATATACAATAGCTGCCACGTCCGGACATCTAACCGCTCTTCCCCGAACTTAATAACTTACATAGCATATTGATGGAGATAAAGCTAAGTAAGACAACGGCTAATAGGATACTCCCCTAAGTGGCTCCTAAAGGCCTTGGGTTGCCTCCCAAGTAGTGTTTCTTTATTGTCATTAGCTAGACACTGTGTAGCTGCATTAGTGGTTAGAGGCATTGAGCCTATCTGAATTTGTTCCTCCTTCATCTTACGGTTTAAGTCTTTGTCCATTCACCTTGATAGTGCCTTTGTCAGGATCAGCAATTTCTATGACCCCATATGGAAAATACTTGTGTGATCTCGAATGGTCCAGACCATTTGCACTTCAACTTACTTGCAAACAGTTTCAATCTAGAGTTAAACAAAAGTACTTTTGGCCTGGATAGAAATGGAACCTGGATATGTGTTTGTCATGCCAAGCTTTGGCCTTGTCCTTGTAAATCTTGGGCTTCTCATAGTCATCATTCCTCAGTTCATCCAGCTCACTTAGCTGAAGCAATCTCTTTTCCTTTGTAGCTGTCATGATGAAATTCAGTGTGCGCATGGCCCAGTAAGCTTTATGTTCCAACTCCACAGGTCGGTGATAAGCTTTTCCATAAATCAAACGATATGGGGCCTGCCAATGGATGTCTTATAGGCAATCCTGTAAGACCATAATGCATCTTCTAGCTTGAGTGCCCAATCCTTTCTGGATATGCTCACTGTCTTATCCAATATCATCTTGATTTCAATGTTTGATATTTTGGCTTGGCCATTTTGTCATGCCAAAGCAGTACGATGACGAACTCCATACTTTCTCATTAATGCCTCAAATAGCTTGTTGCATAAATGTGATCCTCCATTACTTACAATGCATCTGGTGGTGCCAAACCATGAGAAAATATTCTTGGGCAAAAATTTCAGTACCATTGTTGCATCATTAGTAGAAGTGGCTATTGCTTCTACCCAGTTGGAGACATAATCCACAGCTACCAAAATGTATTTCTGCCCTACAGAGAGCGGAAATCGTCCCATGAAATTGAGTTTCCATACATCAAAGACTTCAACCTCAAGCACGCCCTGCTGAGGCGTTTCATTTCTTTTTGAGATTGTCTCATCCTTTGGCATCTATGACAAGTAGTTACAAACGAGTGTGCAACTTTGAATTATGAAGGCTAATAGAATCCACTCTCTGCAGCACCTTTGTTGTTGTGCGCCTGCCTACAAAATGTCATCCACATTCTAAGGCATGGTAATGAGTCAATATGGAGTGCATTTTTTCCTTCTGGGATGCAACCGCGAATGACCGTATCACCCTAAACCTGAAGCCAAAGATTCTGGCTGCGACCAGAGTTGCGGGCTACGAAGGCACCACTAGTTGTCTAATCCGAACTCGCATCCGAAATCTCAGCACCCGTTGGAATCCGCGGGAATATCATGCTCGGAATAATAATACAAAAAGACTCTTTTCTTCTCGTTCCTTCACTCAGTCAATCCGGAGGCCGCTAAGGGTAATATTGGTTGATTCGGGAACAGACTCAGAGCGGAGGGAAGACTTGAGTTGCAGGGAATCCCATAGATAATACTTCACTTGTGAGAAAAATCTCTTGTTTTGTTGCCATGATGCTCCGTAAGGAATGATTTTACATTCTAGGTAATTCACAATGTCTACGAACCAAGGCTCTTTACTACTCTGAATAGCCAATAGTCTTTCATCTGGAAAGGAGTCATTAATTGGGCATTTGTCCATTTCACCATCTTTATGATTCTCCAATCACAGAGATGATCAGCTACAACATTTTCATATCCCTTTTTATCTTTGATTTCCATATCAAATTCTTGTGAAAGCATAATCCATTTGATTAACCTTGGCTTGGCATACTTTTTTACCATAAGATATTTAATGGTTGAGTGGTCAATGTAAACCACTATTTTACTTCCCAAAATGTATGATCTAACTTTTGTTGAATGCAAACACTGTTGTTAAAAGCTCCTTTTCTGTAGTGGCATAGTTAATCTCAGGGGCATTCGAGGTTCTGCTAGCGTAGTATATGGTGTGAAATACTCAGTTTTTCCTCTGCCCTATTACTGCTCCCACTGCGTAGTCAGTTGCATCACACATAATTTCAAATGGCTCCGTCCAGTCAGCTGTATCAATGATAGGAGCAGTTGTCAATTTTCTTTTCAAGAAGTTAAATGCCTTCATACAATTTTCATCAAAATCAAAGCAAGTATTTTCTCTAAGAGTTTGCACATTAGCCTTGTAATGTGTGAAAAATCCTTTATAAATCTCCTGTAGAAACCAGCATTAGCTTGTAATGTTTGGCTATTACTTCGATTTTTGCTTTATCAACTTCTATCCCCAAACTTGACACTTTTTGTCCAAAGACAATTCCTTCTTATACCATGAAATGACATTTCTCACAGTTGAGTACTATATTTGAATTTTCACATCTTGCTAGCACCAGCTTCAGATTGCTTAAGTATCCTTCAAACAAAAATCCCACCATAGAGAAATCATCAATAAAAACTTCAATTATACACCCACCATGCCCAAAAAAATGGATGTTATACACCTCTGAAAAGTGGCTGGAGCATTGCAAAGTCCAAATTGCATGCGGCGAATTGCAAATATTCCATAAGGGCAAGTAAAGGTGGTTTTCTCCTGATCCTCTGCTGCAATACGAATTTTCTTGTAGACAGAATATCCATCTAGGTAGAAGTAATATTTGTGCCCTGCTAGGCGATCTAGCATGGTAGTGGGTAATGATCTTTTCTTGTAGCTTTGTTCAATTCTCTAAAGCCCATGCAGATTCTCCATCCAGTTACTTTTCTTTTAGTAATAAGTTCATTCTGCTCATTGACCATATTCATGCCTCCTTTCTTTGGGACACATTGTACTAGACTAATCCAACTACTGTCTGAAATAGGATACACCACTCCAGAATCCAACCATTTAAGAATTTGTTTCTTGACAACCTCTTTCATGATAGGATATAATCTTCGTTGGGACGGTACCACCAGTTTGCTTCCTTCTTCCAACAATATTCCGTGCATGCAAAAAAAGGGCTTATCCGTTTGATATCTATCAAGGTCCATCCTATAGCATACTTATGATCTCTGAGCACATGCAACAGGATATCCTCTTCTTATTGAGACAGAGTTAGAAATAATCACTGACAAAGTATCTTCATTGACCAAGAATGCATATTTTAAATGTGTGGGCAATGGTTTGAGCACTAATGTAGGTGGTTGCTAAATTGATGTAGCTTGGGATGCCGGGAGTTCACCCAAATCTTCAAAATCGTTTTTTTACTGCTATTGCCATTGGCATCAAGCCAATTTGCATATTCCTTAACTCCAAGTTCTTCTTGGATTGCAGGGATAGTATTGACTAGGCAATTTTCAAGATCACTTTACAAGTATGCAAATTTGGTTGAATGAATTGATTAGTTGCACACAACCTAAGCCCATAGTGCTACTAACCATGAGGACTCTACTACAGATGCTTATGGTGCGGGTTCGCAATGCTCCAACAATCTTCTTGGTGATTTGGATGTTTCAAAGCTTGAAACACATTAAACTTGACTTCTTCTCCTTGAACTCTGAGGATACACTATCTTCTTTGGACATCAATTAGTGCACCTCATGTTGCGAGAAATGACCGTCCTAAAATAATTGGGATGCCTTTATCTTCCTCCATAAATAATGAAATTAGCTGAAAAGATGAATTTGTCCACTTTAATTAGGATATCTTCAATTATCCCTCGAGGGTTTTGATTGATTTGTCTGCCAGGTGCAGAGATATGGTTGTAGGTTTGGTGTTTCATAACCCCCAGCCTCTGAAAAATGGACAAAGGCATAAGATTAATGCTTGTACATAAAAAACATAAAACTCTAGATAATGTGGAATTTCTAATGAAATAGGGAATAGTAAAACTCCCTTGATCTTCCATCTTTGGTGGCAATTTCTTTGGAGGATTGCACTACATTCTTCAATAAGAGTTACAGTTTTGTAGTCTTCAAATTTTCTTTTGTTGGACAGAATGTTCTTCATTAACTTCAAGTAGCATGGTATTTGTTCCAAAGCTTCTGCAAAAGGAATGTTAATATGTAGTTTCTTAAAAACATCAAGAAATTTTTGAAATTGTTTATCCAACTTCCCTTGTTTCAGTCTTTGTGGGAATAGGATTGTTGGTCTCTGCTCTTCCTTTTTCTAGGCTGTAACATCTTCACACTTGAGTGTGGTCTCTTTCTTGGCAAGTGGGATATCTTTGGGAACACTTTCAACTTCTTAGGGTTATGGTTTGGCACTACTCATTGGGATTCACCTCAGTGTTACTTGGAAGTGTTCCTAGAGGTGTTTATGCTAACTGTTTTACTAGTTGTCACCCTTTAACTTTCAGATTTCTCATAACCACTGTATGATTCTTGAAGTTAGCTCTGGTTTCTTACATAAATCCATGTGAAGTGGTGGCCAACTGTGCCATCTGGTCTTGTAGGTTCTGGTTATTTTTCACAGTGTTTATCGACTCTTCTGATGAAGAGTGTTGATGCTGCAATTGTGGATTCCCTTCGAAAGGTCTTGGTTCTTGACCAGGAAGGTTCAACACATGCTGGTTGTTACTCCATGAGAAATTGGGGTGGTCATTCTTCCTTGGTTTGAAGTTTTGATATTTGGGTTGGGTTGATACAAAGTGCAGCTGCTCCATGGGAATGTTGTCAATTGCTGACACATCCTGGCATTGGTCTTGAGGGTGAGGTCCTCCACATGATTCATAACACATTTGCTGCACAACCATTACTGGCCGTGGAGGCATGCCTTGGTTCATGAATGTTTCAAAATTGATACCCATAGCTTCCATAGCAGCTATCAAAGTAATCTCATATTTTCCTCATAGTCTCCTAACATAATCTCCTTTTGTAGTCCATCTTTAACACTTTTGGGCCATATCCTCCAAGAGTGTGTATGCTTCATTGTATGTTTTCTTCATGAAGGTGTCATTGGCAGCTGCATCTCTCTCCCTCTCCTTGTTGTACTCGATCCCAGCTTGTTTGAGAACTTTCTTGAGCGTGCCCTAAGGCCAGTGAAGGCAGCAATGTCCAAGATGGTAGGCCCAGCCTGGCCGAAGCCCTATGTGCTGCTGAACCAAGGAGTAAATAGAAATTCCAATGGCTTTGGCTACTATAAGCAAAGGAAGAAGCTTCGGAACAAGCAAGGAAATGCTCGGGGCCGAAAATGAGGTCTAGCTTTGGCTTATGCCATTAACCGAATCCATTGTAAAAAGCTTGTATCTGCCTCCAGTGTGGCAGACCATGATTTGGGCATCTTCTTAGCAAATCTTTAAATCTTTCCCAGGCTTCATACAAAGTCTCCATGTCTCTCTGCTTGAAAGATATAATTTCACTCAAGAGTCTAGCTGTCATGGACAGTGGAAAAATTGTATGATGAATTGCTTCCTCAGATCATCCCATGTGTGAATGGAGTCCGTGGGTAGTGCTTTCAAACACCTTTTGGCTTTATCCCAGAGTGAGAAAGGGAATAATCTCAGTTTGATAGCACTAGAACTAACATTTGAGTACTTGAGGGTGTCACAGATTTCCACAAATGCACTTATATGTCAATTGGGGTCCTCTGTTGCTCCTCCTCCATATATAGAATTCTGCATAAGCAACTGAATGGGAGTTGATTTTAATTCAAAATTATTGGCTTGTATGGATGGTCACCTTATGGAGGGAACCACTTCCTCCGCACAAGGCAGGGCAAAATCTTCCATGGGAACATCATCCTCGTTCGGTACCAGCATTATGCCAACGTTATCTCCTTGCTCCTGGCGCTGCATTCTTTCTATCCTTCGAGCTCTCCTTCTGGCTTGAAATATTCTTTCAATTTCTAGATCTCCTTCACCAAGATCACCACCTGCAGATAGACTCATACACAACCTGCAGCCAAGAAATTCAACACTTAAATAATAATAAAAGGATTCAAACTAGTTAAAAACTTGTGCGGCGTTAATCTTGTTAAAGCTAACAATCCTCGGCAACGATGCCAAAAACTTGATGCGCAAACACTTATAGATTTAATACTTGCAAGTGTACAAGTCGCACAAGTAATATAGTAAATAGAAGGATGTCGAACCTCGAGGATTGTGATTAACAAACACTAACATTAACAAGTTTCATACAATTTGAACTAATGATAAAGAGTTCGTTTTTAATCTACTGGTTAATCTAAGAACGACACATAAACGGAGACAAGTAAAATGCAATAAGGTAAGTTTAGCATGAATGTAGTGGATAGAAACATCCAGGGATCGCACTTTCACCACTTGACAACCTCGGTGGGTTCATAGTTAGCCTATCATGCTTCGCTTCTAATGTTGTGCCTACCGTATTTTCCTTTCTTAGGCATAAACCTCTGTCGAGACTGAATGCCCTTCTTTGGTTTGAAAATGAGCACCTCTCGAATGCCACATTAAGAAAACCAAATATATTGCTCACAGGTAATCCTCACGCGGTAGCATCGATTCTATAGGCATTCTCATGCTATTATCAAAGTGGGTTTTTCTATGACTAGCATAGCTTGTGCCTCTCGGCCTCCCACTACTCTTGGTACATCTACCTATGCTGGACAAACATATCTAGATGATGATGAAAAACAACAAAACCAAACACAAGATAAGTGTTAAAACAAGATAAATATTCTACGTTCTCCCGAGTTCATCAATGGCGACATTGCGCCCTTGGACAAAGAGTCTTAGCTCGTGCTTAAGGCAAGAGCCATTCTACGAATGACAAATATTGAGTTCATCACGCTAAACAAAAAAATCGAAATCAGTCTACCTTGAGCACGAGCTCATGAACAAGTGATCTCGAAACCCTTGCTTTATGTATGTTCCTTCGTCTCTCACGGTGCCTTATACACCACGTCTAGTGGCTTGTCTCCGAAGCTTGGAGTCCAATCAAAGGGTAGATTTGTCTGCCTAATGGGTTTGGTGTACGCTTAATGTGTACAAGTAACACCATGCAAGATTATTTGGAACAGGAGTTGGTGTCATGCCTGAATTTATGGGGCAGAACCTCTGTTTTTGAGGTTGTTTCCCTTCTTTTCTTCTCATAGAGCATTAAATGAGATGTTAATGTAAAAGAATGAAAAATGAATATAAAAGTGTGTCCCCTCATCAATATTGAGCCAAATCAGACTCAAATAGTCTGCATTAATTAGGTATAAAATCGGTTCATCATTAACACTCTAGTTGAAAAGGGGTCTAGCACTAAGCCTCGACTAATGCCCAAGAACAGACAAGGAAAAGGAACAAATGAGTAATGTTCCAAATGCCAGTGCCACAGGGAGTCTGATGTGCACTATGTTATTTACACGGCCAAACATCTATTTTGTGGTTGGTTTGGTGAGCCGTTACCAAACCAACCCAGGACCTTCTTATTGACAAACAGACAAGAGGATCTTTCGTTACCTTCGTGGAACGAGTGATCTAGTCCTATGTTACCAAGGGGGACCTAAGGTTAAAGGGATTTACGGATGTTGATTGAGGAGTTGATTTGGATGAGTCCAAATCAACCTCGGGATATGCCCTCATCCTTGATGAAGGAGCCATATCATGCTACAGAAAGAAAAAAGACTACATTGTTTTGTCAACTATGAAAGTAAAGTATATCGCGTGCAGCATATCCATTCAAGAGGCACTATGGTTAAAGAGTATTCTACAGTATCTCGGCCTCACCTCGAGGCTTGATGAACCTGTAAATATGAACTGTGACAACACTGCGGCAATTTAGTTTGCCAATGATCTAAAGTTCCACAGAAAGGCAAAGCACATCCGAAGACGCTATTACTTTGTTCAAGATGTTGTTAATAAAGGGGAGATCATTATTAAGTATATTTATACCAACGAGATGATTGTTGATGCAATGACCAAACTAATTCGTAGATATGTGTTTAATGCTCATATCATGAGTCTAGGATTGCATAGGGTTTGACATCATGGATCAATCATGTTATAATAAGGACGAATTTTGTAAATTGCATGATTATGAAATAAAGTTGATGTTTCCCCTTTTTTTATCGATCATTTATATTCAATCAATTTATGCACAAGAGAATGTCACGAGACTTTGTGATTGGCCCTATCACACGGATAATCACCTTTATGCTTATAGAGCATGAATGATGGGACTAATATTCTAGATAGTCACTCTAGTATGTCTAAAATGAGATTATAAGTGAATCGAATGTGAAATATCAAGTCTTTCACATTAAAGCCTTAAAGCTAAATGTAGAATTAAGGATATATACTTAGTGTATTTATTTGGGACTACGATTCGTATGGCCTGAGAAAGTGACATGCCCTGGTGAATGGGAGTTATGTCATGACACATGTCATACTGTGTGCGCTGTAAACTGACCATTATGTGAAATGACAAAAGTATCCCCTTGTTGTCCTTGTGTGATCACATGGGCATACGTTTGTCCACTTGAACATTACTCTTTGACTTAGAACTATGAGTTGAATTTGAAGCTTGATGGTCCTAATTTAATATGTTATCTCGGCTATGACCATATACAGTCCAATGGAACATGTTAGGAAAACAATCAAGCAGATATGGATTGTCATGAGTTTCTAAGGAATAATTTGTCTTGCTTCACCATATTTAGCCTGGTGATTATATTTAGTATGTAATCAAATATTGTTATAGTGTAAAGGGATGTGTGAGCTATCGGTGATGCATGGAAAATTTTGGGTATCGTTATTTTGAAAGTGCCATGTTAGTTGGGTGGTTACTTAATATGACACTACTATTTACTTATTGGTTGCATGACACATTTCTTGTATGAAGCATGAGAGATTTGTGTGAATGTATTGTGTTATGATAATACGGCTTATATAGCTTAGTGGGAGCTATTGGAAGATTTCAGTTGACCCCAACATTTGAGAATACTGTCCGTACGCCCGAAAAGAATGATTAGTGCTCCCCTTCCCAATCTCCCAACCGTTGAACTATGCCAATGCTTTTCTGAGCTCTGACCAAAGAACCACTCACTCTCCTCCCTCCCTCCTCAGGGATGCCTCATGCACCCTAGGAAACATACAAGCCAGCCTCTTCCACCACCACCAGCAACCTTACCCAGACCACTATCCAATACCTACCCCACCATGAGCAATCCGTGGCTGATACTCTCCTCATCATGAAAAGAAGCTCCATCGTGTGACCATTAAAGCTGGAAAAAGTGATGCCGACCTACTATAGCTCGATTTTGAGAGATTTCCCCAAAATGCTACCAGTGCAGGATTACACCGGCAAGCAAAACTTGGTCTTTGTTCACGGCCGCTTAAGACCGAGAATAAGCACTGGGCAATCTGGTCTCTTTCCAACAAAACCGAACATCTTCATAACCAATTTTCCCCTCGATTGTTGTGAAGACATGCTACAAAGCCTGCTCAGATAACAGGGGAAAATCCGTGAACTCACGGTTGCCAGAAATATTGGCGATAATGGGCTTCCTTTTGGATTTGTATCATTTGAGGAGGTAGAGGATTTGGACACTCTACTTGTGTAGTTGAACAACATTTGGATTGGCACATACCGTTTGCAGGCAAACCGTGCAAGATTCCCAAAACCGACAAAGGGGAAACCAACTAAGGTAACTCACCATCTTGGGGTTAAAAATGAAATGATCCAAGTTATACCGGCTCTGGTAATAGGTAAACATCACGTTAGGGGTGCCTCTTGTAGCCCTGATGATACCTCAAAACTAATACCAGTGGCCACCAAGGAGGCAAAGGGAAAAGAGGTATTGGAACATTGAGAAATATAACAAGATGGAGAAAGTTACAAATTGCCTTGTAGGTTACTGGATACCTAAACATCATTATGAGTCCTATGGGAACTGGCTTTGTGCTCTTATGGGAGGAGACAGAGGTGGACCTTAACAGCCTCCTATGGAATGATCAGGCCTGGCTGTCCAAATGGCTATTTGATATCGCCCCTTGGTCAATGAATCAACCGGCTAGTACACGCCTTTGGTCGATCAAGATATTTGGATTACATATTCATGCTTGGACAAACTCCATTCTAGAGTCAATTGATGCGAAAATAGGAACGGTTGTCCAAATTGATGAAGCTACTCTTAGGAGGAGATATCTGCAGGCTGACCAAGTGATGGTACAGGTGCATATTGGGTCCCTGATAAACCAAAGCATTACCGTAGAGATTGACCGATTTACACCTGACTATTGTGGAAATTGGTGGAAGGAAATTCTGTTTGGATGTATGGCAAGTAGAGAATAATAGTTCGACAGAATCTGGGGATGATGATAGCTTTAGCAATGCTATTGGTAATAGCGAGACATCTTCTGATAGTGATATGGCTTACATTCGGAGCATTGGTAAAAGAGAAATTGGAGTAGCAGTGAATGTTGAAGCCAGTGTTGAAGCCAAAAGTAAATCAGCACCATCCTGTGCACCAAGGATCACCTGGGTACCAACTAAACTAGACTGGTGGCCCCAGACTAGCCAAGAAACTACTGGCACTAGTAGTCAGATAATGCCAGAAACCCAAGTGACATAGGTGGTAGACATAGAAGAAATCATTGAAGCAGAGAATAAAGGAAAAGCCACTTGAGGACACACTAATATCAGGAACTGTTCAGTCCATTGTACTTAAGAAAATTCACATGGCGGATGTAGATGCCTATAAGATCCATGTGAGAGGGATACAGATTTGGACAGTTTAATTGGAGGGGGCAGAACAAATAAAGTATAACGTGGAAGATAGCTTTATATATCAGGAAGTAGCATTGGTTCCTGTTGAGGTCATGCCAACTGAAGAAGTGCCCATATATCAGAAAATAGCATTGGTTTCCACTGAGGCCAAACCAACTGAAGAAATGCCCATATATCAAGAAACAACATTGGTTTCTGCTGAGGACAAGCCAACTAAATAAGACTTCCCACCCTTGGGCTACCACCCGGAACAGCATGTCACCCCAGTAAAAAAGAAAATGCTAAGCAAACCAAGAGGAGGAGGGCCAAAGTCAAACAATGAAAGATATGGATCCAGACAGAGAAAAAAACATAGCAACCCTTGATAAATGGGTAGGTCAACTAACTCATCTTCCAACTACTAGACCACATGGTGATCAACAGGGGATTACCTCAGAGTATGACACGGAGGAAAACAATGGACTACACTTGCAAGTGGAGGCAGATTCCATCATGGCCATAGGATGCCAACTTGGGATACATTATGGGTCCCAAATAGAACAAACAAGGGAGATCCTAATTGAGATTAACCAAAATATCCAGAAAGATATTGGTGCACACACCCCTGACCACACAATCAGGGCAGAGGTAACAGATGCCCCATGAAGATCATCATCTATAATGTCAGGGGCTTGGGAAATCCAAGTAGAAAGAGGGGAGTTAAGAACTTGATACAAAGCCAGAGAGTTGATTTCATTAGCATACAGGAGACAAAATTGGATAGTATTGATTTAAAAAAACAAAAAAAACTAGGCACATACTTATGGTATGACCTTGATTTTGTGGATCTTTAAGGGTTCACAGTGACAATTAGGGGGGCTACTTTGCATCTAGAACACCAAAATATTCATCAAAATTAGCACGCTTGATGGAGAGGGATATCTTGGGCTGGCTGGCTTGTGGAATAAGGAGGAGAACATATCAAACATAGTGATGTTTATGGCTCAAATCACCTGTCTATCAAACAAGAGCAGTGGAAAGAACTTATAGAAGCCCACATTGGGAAAAGAGGTGAAAATGGTATCTCATGTGGGATTTCAATGCCATATTAGACAAAGGAGAACGAAAGGGAACCTATCAGCACAAAAATGCACATGAGAATGACTGCTTCAGAGATTTTGTCCAGACTATGCAGCTACACGACTTTAGAATGACAAGGAGAAGAAACACATGGTATATCACCTCTCTTAAAACCATGAGTCGCCTGGATAGGTTTCTGGTCAATAAGATGTGATTGGGACAAGAGGTTGATTGTTTGCAAATAGGTTTAGACAGGGATGGTTCAGATCATGGCCCTGTAAGCCTTAGTCAAAGTAAGCAACAATTGAGGTCGAAGTCATTAAAAGTTTTGGATATATGGCTGCAGCACAAGGACTATAACACACTAGTTGAAAGTACCTTGCAAAGCAGTGGACTTGATGGCTATGCAATCTATTGGATCAAAAAAAAAATTATGGCCATCAAAGTAGGCATCAGAGTATGGAATAAGGAGACACCCAGAGATATAGGCATGGAGAAAAAAAATATACTAGGAGAACTATGGGAACTAAGGGCAAAAATAACCAGCTTGGACAGGAACTAAGGGAGAAACTAGACAGGGTATCCTCGGCATGGGATAGTCTTATTTACCAAAAGTCCAGAGTTTACTGGATATCACTAGACGATGCTAACACTGCCCATTTCCACAACCAGATCAATAGAAACAAGAGGAAAAATTCAATAATGGGAGTGTGGGATGGAACAAAATGGCTGCAGGAACCTGAACAGGTGAAGGAATGCTTTAGACTACACTTTCTGGATAGATTTACTTAGAAATCCTAGAACAGACCAAAGTTGGCAAACATGAGATACAAGTCCCTTACGGGCATCTCCAAAAGCCATCTACTCAAACCATTCTCAGAGTCAGAGATTATGGAGGCAATCCAAATTTGTGGGAGCAGTAAAAGCCCAGGGCCTGACGGCTTCAATTTCAAATTCATAAAGCATTTCTTATCACTTATGAAGACTGACATAAGCCTGATGATGAATGATTTTGACAGGAAATGTAAGGTGGCCAAAGTGAGCAACGCAACCCACATAGCTCTGATAGTTAAAACAAAAGAACCACTGTTTGTACAGGGCTACAGACCTATCACGTTGATTGGTACAATACCTAAGATCATCTCAAAGTTGCTTGAAAATAGGATACTTCGAGTGATGACTGAGTTGATCTCAGCTAATCAGATGGCCTTCACTAAAGGTATAAGATTACTGGATGGAGTATTGATAGCGAATGAAGTAGTTGATGAGATAAAGAAGCTGAAGAAACAAGCTATCATCTTTAAAGTAGACTTTGAGAAGGCACTTGACACACTAAACTGGAAGTATCGGATGGATACCATGGACAATATGGAGTTTCCTACAGTGTGTCAAGTGTGGGTACAGGAACTGATGCAATCTGCATCAACATCTCTCTTAATAAATGGCAACCCTACAAAGGAGTTCTACCCAACAAGAGGTCTCATGGAAGAAGATAACCACTACAATAGCCAGAGGTGGACTAGGACAATGACCAGCTGCCAAAAGTCCTTCTTTTGGGGAAGTGCATTGGACAAAAGTAAGATGTGTTGGGTGTCATGGAAGAAGATAACCACTACAATAGCCAGAGGTGGACTAGGAGTTAGAAGGCTCACTGCTTTCAACTAATGTAATAAGATCAAAGTATGGAAACAATGGCTTAATCTCAATAGGGAAAATCCGTTAACTGAACAAACCATTGCCCCCAGCATATGGAACTGAGAGGAAGGAGGCGTGGGAGCATATATGTCTCAAAATTGTGGACTAAACTCCAAGAAGTTGTGAGCTCTACTTGGTTCTTACAAAAACTAAGGATAAACGTAGGTTGTGGAGATGGGATTCGGTTTTAGCTAGACAAATGGCACCTAAACGCCTCCCTAACAGAACAATATCCTTGTTATACAGGAATGCACAGAAACAAGATATCTTCCAGGCAGACTCAGGAGCCTGGGAAAATGGCATTTGGGTCTGGCACTAGAACAGGAGAAGACAATTGCGTGGGAATGAAGCATCGAATCTAACCAATCTCATTTGCTCTTTGCAGGATACAGCACCTCAACAACATGTAAAGGATGAATATTATTTTGAAGGATCAAACTAGAGACTTCACAGTGAAAGAGGCCTACAAACAACTTTGTGTTTGTATGAAAACCAAGTTTACAAAGAAGGAGAGGCAAAGGATATGCCATCCATTTGGAACAAGTATGTACCTAAGAAAATCTGTATTTTGGCTTGGAAACTAATGCAAAATACTCTGTCCACAAAGGCTAACCTGCAGGTCGAAAAGGTCATCCACGAGGGATAAGATATAAGCTGCATCCTATGAAAAGACGAACATGAGACAATGGAACATTTATTCCAAACCTGCAGGATCACCATAAAGATCTAGTCTAAAATACAGAAATGGCTTGTCAAAGATAGTTCCTCATCGCTAACAGTACACAGGCCCCAACAATTTAGGTATTCTTGGAAGGTAAAATGAGAGAAACCAACAAGGATGCCTGGACAGCCATCTGGTTAGCCACAATATGGACAATATGGAAGTGTAGAAACAATTACCACTTCTTTGGGGTGGAACCAAATGTTCATAATAGTGTGCAATCAATACAAAGATCAACTTGGCTTTGGCTAAGAGCGGCAAGAAAGGAAAGCCTATTCCTATATTCTCTAGCACATTGGATAGTGCAGCCTATAGCATGTATGGTATTCAACTAAGATGAGCCCACTATTTCTGAACAGCGAGGTCACTAACTAGGAGCTAACGGATTGGCTACTAAGAACAATGAGGCTATACCCCTACAACATGAAAGATTGGCTACTAAACCCTTCATCTTGCCTGAACTTCATTGCTTACAAATGGGGGACTAACAACAATCACACAACTAATAAGGCTTGCACGTGAGCAAGCTGAGTTGTGTACTCTTTAATTGATATGTTGACAGTTATGATCCCTGTAGTCATCAGATCAAGGTAAGCAGGTAGAGCTATGTACCGATCTCTTAGATTAATATGTTGACAATCATGACCCCTGCACATCCATGTTGATAAGTTGATGCTTTTAAATGTGAGGCATGTACCAGCAATGCATAATCTGATGCAACCTGTAAAGCTGAAAGTTTTGATCAATGTCGTAGAGATCCCATTACTAAAATATGTGAAAGTTAGGCAGGTGTTGACTGTAGATAGAGGCATGGAAGGAGGAGCTTGAACATCAACAGCACAAGGAACCTTCATAGATGAATAGCCATTAGATAGGTCTATAGAGGAGCTTGTTGGATGTTGCTTTGCTTTTATCTTATTTTATCAACATTTGTACATAAACTATTTCTTCATAGTGAATTTTTTCATAACAAAAAAAGGTTTATCAATTATATTGAAATAGCTAATAACCGAGAATTAAGGAATAAGCTTTTTTGTTCCCCGATACACGACTAATCCTAATCGAGATATAATTCTCCCTCTTCCTCCTCTATTTAAGGGGGTACACTGCCCTCTTGAAAATACACGGCAGAATTCATAACACTTATGAGTTGAAAACTCCACAAATACATATTCTCTCTAATTGTTGCCTCACCATTTTTGAGGAAGAGATTTGAGTTGTTGAATTATACGGGGATTCTGATAACCGCCTGTTGTTCGTGTTCATAGAATATTCAATCAAAGAATACGGTTCTATCACGCTTCCATACCAATAGCGGTAACGATCCTATTTCAATCCACAAATCCCACCACCATGAAATTCTTCACTCTCCCGAAACTAAAGGGCATTGAGACCATGTAACTACTATGTTGGATGAGCTTAGCGTTTGATCCATCAAAGTCGATGGAAAATGAGAGTGAAAGAAAATGAGAATTGGGTTACAAAAAATTGTGGTTACCGAAAAAAACTATGTTGCCAGATTGTGTAGCACCTCCATAGAGATTTTGTTTCGTAATTCAAAAGTTTATGTTGTCGATTTACCATCACAAAACCCGTTTAGAATTTTTCATCAAAGAAGAGCCTCATCGGAGAGTAAGACCGTGTGTTATGACCGCATATCCCTAATTAATTGGCTTGTTAAACATCAATCCCCAAAAATTGGCTATCGAAATACTTTGATTACATGATCGATAATGTTTTAGAACGTGATTCATTGTAGCACCATATTTTTTTATAAATTGGATTATATTTTTGTTCATAATCCATGTGGGATATGTTAACTTTAACACTCTGTCTCAAGTTCAACTGGGCATACCCTGATGAGAATTGATTTCAAATGGGGACTAATTGAAGACCCAAAGACAGATGGATCTCCAATGACTACTACCTTTAGGTGTACCCTTATTTATAGAAACAAAAGTACAAATACATTTAGAATTCTACATAAGTCCTAACTCATATTTTCCTACACCAAACTTGGATAGTTTCACATTGATTAGGAGTCTTTGGCAGTAGGAGTCCTTAGGGGACTTCTCTTAGGTGATCTTTATCAACTTCTCTCAAACTGATGGGAGAGGACTGAACCGTCAACTTGTCTCAGAGCTCACAAACCTGGGAAGTACCAAGCACAAATTGGTTCATATTAATCCAATTTGTGCACTCTAGATTGATGTCACAAGATGCAAACGCAACACCTAGCCATCGGCAGTCTCAGCCTTTACATACTTGGCTACACAAGGGAACGATCCATCTGCTAGTCTCATTAAGTCATTGTTGTGAAGCACGAGAGTAAACTGAACCAGTCACAGCAGATCATTTGATCCATCTGATTTGATGGAACCAATCGGGTGAGATAGATTATTGGACAAGAGTCGTACGTGATCATAATTTTTTATCAATCATGCAAGAAGCGCTAGAGAGAGTCGTATGAATCCTGACACTTCGGACAACACAGAAATAGGGCAGCAGCAAAGTAGCAGCCAAGAGTTGCAACAGAGCAGCAACCAAACAATAGATCGTGCAAGACTTTGATCATGATACTTTAACCAGATAATACAACAAATCAAATCTGTGCGGAAGAATCAAAACACATGCTCAAGTAAGGAACTTTGAATGAGGAGATGTTTCTTGATTAGAACACGTTGATCAAGACTATAAACCAAACAGGATTGACAAATCTTGGCAACTACTGTTCACGGCAAAGATCGGTAGCTATAGAGTTGCTATGACAGATCCAACCGTTCAAATTGTAGATCACTTAACCATGAACACACCATCAATATTTCAGGATAAACGGACCATTGATGAATATCGATCAGACTATTCAATCAAATATGGTAGAAGCACAAAATCCGTGAAAACATTAAAAAAAAAAAAAAAAAAAAAAGGTAGAGGAGTACCTTAATCAGCATAGAAAATCCACTTGAACACAAAACTGGTAAACAAGGAAAGTAGAATTCGATCAATATAATTAGATAAAAATAAAAATAAAAACATAGAGGAAACATGGTCATAAATACGAGCGATGAACTGGAAAGAGACAATAATACCTTTCTCGGATAGGGGCACCTTCGATCAATACACTTATGATCGAGAAATAGAGACGGAACATAGTTGAAAATACGAATACGAACAAGAACGAGACACTTTCTCAAATAGGGGCACCTTTGATCAATACGCTTTTTTAGAGAAGGCTACAAGATGACCGTGATCGAGCATCCGGCGAGGAATATGGTGCCAGGTGCGGTGTTCATGTTGTGAAGCATGCATGGGGCGAGGGCTTATCTCTATTCGGTGTATGAGGTTTGGGGTTCTGTCAGTGTTCCATCTAATGGACGAGGTGATCAACTCGGTCGTTGTTGTGCAAACGGAGTAGAGATCAGGATAGTTGCCAGTGAGGCTCTACACCAAGTGCGCAGGGATGGAGTCGTGCAGAGCGATTGAATTGGTGGAAGAAATCGTCATCTCCGACGAGAATATCTATTGAATTTGAAACAAGACTCCGGATCAGGATCACCAAATTGCGTTAGGAGTATGGCTCTAATAACGAGAAACAAGACTAATTGAAGAACCAAGTCTACCCTTATTTAAAGATATAAGAGTACAAATTCAGTTAGGAGTTTTCCTACACCAAACGTGAAGAGTTTCACTTCAATTAGGAGTTTTGGGGGAGTAGGAGTCCTTAGGGGACTTCTATTAGGTGGTCTTTATCAACTTCTCTCAAGTTGATTGGAGAGGACTGAACCATCAGCTTGTCTCGAAGCTCATGAACCCGGGAAATACCAAGCACAAATTTGTCCATCTTAATCAAGTTTATGTACTCTAAATTGATGTCACCAAATACAAGCGCAAACGCAATACCTTATCATTGCGAGTCTCAACCAACAAGATTTATAAACCCAAAATCATCATTTAGGGTCTGCTTTGTATCCATAGTGATTTTCTCATTTTGCTTCTCCTTTTACTTTTACTTTTGATTCTACTTCTCTTTTTAATTTTGTATTTTCGAGTGTTTGGTAAAATTATGAAAAAAATAGAAAAAGTTATTAAAATTGTGTTTGCCATGAGAAGTAGAAGTAGAAATAGAAAAAAAATAGCCTCCTACCTACTTCTCAAAAAAGGAGTTTTGATTGGGAAAAAAGAGAAGGAGAAGTGAAGTTTTAAAACACTCTTTTTGAAATAATTTGAAAAAAAAAAAAATCTAAAAAATAAGTGGTACAAAACAACCCTTAATAGTACTAAAACAATTTGTCAAGTGGATCAATTATTAGGACAAGTATAATCATTTTAGATAAGTCAACTAATTCCTGCTGTTTCCGTCCTTCAATAATGCAAACACACACCCCATTTTTTTGCGATCCCTCTTTAAGCGTGCCAGCACAAACTTTCTGATTGCTAAACCATCCATGGGCGAGCATTCATCTCCTCCGCTCCAATTTTTCTCTTGCAAATTCAGTAGAATAATTCACCAGACAAGAAAAAATCGTCATAGAATAAAAATATCAACAAAAAGCAAATACGAAAAACTAAGGGAAAGATGGAGAAGGAGAATGAGTGGCGACTTTGAAGGCCCGGCGAAATAAATCCTCCGTCCGCATTTCCTCTTGCTTCGGTAACGGAAACACAAAACCTTGCCGCCGCGCCTCCGTCGACCTCTCCTCTTATTCTCTTTCTTCATCTAACATCCGTAATCCCCACGACCGTCACCCTCGGTGTGCCAATCTACGGAGATAAAGGGGAAATCCGGAAGCTTTATCTCCCTGTTGGAAAATGAGGTTGGTTGGCTCGTGCCAACCAACAACCAACAGACAAATGGAAATGTTTGGTGGTTGGCACGTTTGCCAACCAACCATGCACAGTAAAAGTACTATTTGAGTACTATTCCCATACCTATAAATA
>JAOWBN010213407.1:0-25618 GCA_028565015.1 Pinguicula moranensis
TGTGGCGTCTTTATTCTTACCATAATTCGTGACTTTCGTTGGTTGGACACAAGGTGTTCTTCAGGCGTTAGGAACAATAAAATCGTCCCTTTTTCTTTCTTGAAATATCGATCTAGTTGTGGAGTCTTGTCACAAGTTTGGCAATGATTCATATCAGATTTTCCCAATCTCTTCCTTCTCCCTCCTTCCCTAATTCTTCCAGTTCTCCTCCTTCTTATAGGAATCTGATGGTGAAATGCTCTTATACGTGTTTGTATTGTATTTTTCTTGCTGACAAGTATCTATATTGTTAGACAAAATATGTTTTTAGTTCAATTGAATTAATTTGGGTAATTTTTATTAATTACTTAATATTAGAAGTCTTTATTATGATAGGATTATACCACCATAATTAGGGTTTGACTCCAATCTTTTTCTATAAATAGGACGTATCAGTCATCAGACGCCTATTCAAGAAACACAATTCTTATTCTCATGTGTTGAGCCCTAAAAAGAAATATACAGTTTTTCTCTCGAATTGCATCCTTATCATCTGTGAAAGCGGAGATCTGAGTACGTGGAATACAAGGAGATTCTGGTAGATTCCTGCTTCATGTTTGTGATACAATCAGCTAGAAGATTATGGTTCTATATACTTCCGCATTAGAGATACGAATCTATTGTCGTATTTAGTTTATTCGTTAGATCTGTTCTAACTGATCTGCAATCTACAGTTGTATCAAAGCCAGGTTTTGGTATCTGATTATATTAGTTTTTTTATTATGCTCGAATGATTATTTTTTAATCCAACGATAAATCTGATTATTTTATAATGATCAATTCTATTAGAATTCATTTATATCATGTTATGATTTTTTAGAATTTTTTAACGAGAATTACGTATGAATTCGTTATTTGTTGATGAGTATGTGTTGATTCAGAATTCATTTAAATTATTATGATTTATTATTAGGAATAATGGTGCATGCATTGAATGAGCTTTCTCTGGAAGGTTTTAGGGCTGAAGGGGTGTTTCATACAATAAATAATGTTTCAGTTTTCTATTTATGATTACTGTGTTTCATACAATAAAATAATTTAGGGTTAAAATCACTTTTATTCTATTTCATTTTTTCTTCTTTTCTTTAATTTTTTTTATTTAAAAATAATTGTTAGTGGATAAAATAGGTCAAATGAACTAAAGTTGATTATGTTATGTTATTGAATCCTACTGGACTAAAAGTGATATATGAATCTTGGGAGACAGAAATTTAAACTTGAGTTATCCTATTAGATTAAAACAGATTTAGGGAAGCGCTTCTAACAATTTAAGTGGGGTGTTTGCGAATATTTTTTAAGAATAACTTTTGGCTTCTCCACCGTAGAAGTCATTTATTGAGTGCTTGAAAATATAGTTTCAGCTTTTGATTGTCAGGAGAAAAACAAGTAGAAATCATATTTGGATAAGTATGGTGAGATTGCTTGTGGAAATAACGGTTGTTAAGCACTTAGAAATTCTTTTTGCAAATGTTACTTCTTCCTTTACTTTTTCTACAGTTGAGCAATTTTTACAAACATTCCTTAACTTCTTTAAAAAGATTCTTTTACTAGATCTCTCCATAAAAAAAGATATTTTTAAAAGTAGAAACTATTTAATATGCTCCACTGGAGATCACGATGATTTTTTTTATTTTTTTTATATATTTTATTGCATAACATAGCCGAAATTAAATATACCAAAACAACTAATAAGCCACTTTCAAATTGTAGCCGTGGAGTGGATCTTACAGTTATTCATAAATTGGACCATTCTTTTGGACCTATTTGAACAATCACGGTGGCGACGGCGGAGCAGAAGCATTCCACCATGGAAATCGACACGGAATCTTCGAGAACGTATCTTGGTACGGACAATACCTCTGACCGGCGAAGAACACGGCGCATTCCGCTGCAGACCGCTGGAACGGCTGTCCGGGAATACAATTTCTCTTCACATCAAGAACCCCACTCCGGATCAAGCTCCTGCAAACCGGTCCGGCTAGCGTGAAATAGTTATCCGACAACGAAAGATTCGCCAACTTTCCGAGACGACAGAGATTCTCCGGCACACTACCGTACAACAGGTTGCCGGCGAAATTGAAAATCTCAAGATTGTCCAGACAGCCAAGCGACCACGGCAACGGCCCCGTTAGAGTGTTGTTGCCCACGTCCATTACCTGTAAAAAGGAGCTTATTTCCAATTAAAGGGAAATTAGGAATATTGTTTTTGGTACAATCTCATAATGTTTTTTGGTAAGTAGAATAAAGTTTTTTTTGGTAAGTAGAATAAAGTTAACTACAAGTGTCTATTACTTATAAAAAAAAAGAGTAGAAGTGTCTATTGAGAAAAGTGTGCATTATGTTATTGTAAACACAGGATTGAATGCGAAGAAAATTTATCTAATACAAATTTGACACGGGGTCCGTTTTTCGCCACACAGTGCAGTAGCACGATTAATTGAGCATGAAAACAAATTACGGGAGAGGGGGCAACAAACTAAATTTTAAATAATGTTAAAAACTTAAATGAAAGGGGGCGGACAAGTGGGGAGCAAACCCCCTGCCTTCATACTTGGTTAGGAGTAAGGATGAATTTTAAAAAAAGTTGAGAAGAGGGAAAGTTTGATTTTGATATTTTAAGCTACCTCAAAAAAATAAAAATAAAAATAAAAAACAAAAAACTTATGAATAAACCCACTAAAAAATAAGAAAACTCTTTTTTGGGTGAGCTCGCAGCCCCCTATCTCTGTCCGTCGTTAGATGGAGTTAGTTTCAATTAATTATAATTTCCTTTTTCTTAAAAAAAATCTTTAACTTGGTAGTTGCCCATCAAGAAGTGTGCATCGTATTATACCACGGCCTGTTTCAACAGCCCCAATTCGTACGGCAGACAGCCGCTGAGCATGTTGTTTAGCAGCACAATCTCCGACAAGCCTGATAGGAACATGGCGATTGTGGCTGGAATCGGCCCAAATAATTTGTTGTTGGCCAGCGTGAGGTAGAGAAGATGGGTGGTAGTTAGGACGTCCGAGAGCTTCGTCATGAAATTGTTGTTGTTGATGAAGAGGAAGTCCAGGTTACTAGCGAAAAGCTCCGGGGGGACGACACCGGAGAAAAAGTTGAAGCGTATGTCCAAGAAAGTGAGGCCATCCATGGTTAAGATTGCAATGGGGAAAGGCCCTGAAAATTTGTTGTTGCTTAAGTCCAGCTCGTATAAATACGGCAGCTTGGCAGTTTCAACAGGGATTGTACCTGTTAAGTGGAAAATATAGCACATTATACATAAAAGAACATGATTACTTTATATAATAAAACTTTTAGATAAAATAAATTTGTCTAATTAAATTAATTAGAGTAATTATTTATTAATTACCTAACATTAAGAATCCTAATTATATAGAATTCTACCATCCTAATTAGGGTTAAATTCTGTCATTGTTAATCTGATAAATTCGTAATTATTCGAACCATTATTCGTTTCTTACATTAATAGATAAATGTAATGAATTCTTTGTTACGTAATCTGAATTTTAAATAAGAATTCTTTGTTAATGAATTCTATGTATGTCGAACGTATAGAAATAAGAATTCTTTGTGTGTCGAACGTATACAAAATTTAGATATGTGTGTCGAACCTAGTGAATTCTTTGTTACCTAACAGCTCTTCTATTCCAATTAGGATTCAAAATTAGAATTCGTTTCCTAATCTAAATTTTTAAGTAATCTGAATTAGTTTCTTAATTTAATTATTTTGAAATTATCGATTAACTATGTATTAATTATTATTCTAAATATTATAAATTATTACATTAACTGTGCATTAGATTAATTATGTGTTAATAATTCAGTTAATAAACTCTTGGTGTTATGAGTTAATTATTTCGTTTCAGAAATTTTTACTTATTCTTAATATTTTAACTATGCATTAAAAAAATTGTAAATAAGTTTTACAGATATATAAGTATGTATTATGGTAGTTACCAAATTTTTATTTATATACATAGTAATTGTTAGAATTGGGATATTTGTCAAATTTTATTTTCTAAATATGCTAATCTGCTAGGGATGGCACAGGCATTCCCATTCCCAAAACAAAATATTTCAGGAACAATACAGGCATTCCCGTTCCTATCCCGTAATCCTGAAGTTCTAAAATTTTTGGGATTTCGGAATTCCTGAATCCCAAATGACCATCCCTAAGTTCTGCACTTCATGTGAATTAAGATAGTTTTAGATTCTGTATTATGAATATGTTAAGTGTTTATTATTCTAGTTAATAAACTTTCCGATTTTGTTTCTGAAAAATAACTATTAACTATGTGTTAATATTTTTTTTGACAATTATATTACCATAAAATTTTGAATATTAGAAGAAAAATCCGCAGCTAACGTGCTCATGGGCTGCTATCTAAGGCTAATTTTTAATAGGAACCATTGTGACCCCACCAGATATCTGGATCCTTACTAGGAATGACAAGTACTGTCTAGGACGCTGATTTTTAAGTGGGATCTAGTGACCACCAATTACCTGGGTGTTTGTTGAATCAGTTCAATATTGTATTCTGATTTATTTTAGATTTTTTTATAGATTCAAAATTTTCTTCTAATTGGGTTAAAAGAAACCAAATTGTTACACATCAACAATTACATGGCCTAATTCGTTTGGCTGTAAATGCTCTTATGTATTTTTACCCAGAATTTGTTTCATTACGTGAAAAAATAGATTTTCTTAAAAATTCTTGATTATGTCGCATGTGATGATTATGAGTTTAGCAAAAATTTTGAACGTGTTGCATGATTAAAATTTCTTTCAAAAAATTGATTTTAAAATTGTGTCTAATGTTCATTTTTCTTAAATATACTTATAGAAATGACACCTCCTAGCATGATTAGTTTGCTCTCTTCCTACGATAAGTTCAATGGAATGAGCGATGATATCTGGCATATGAAAATTCAGTATCTCTTGAACGAGAAAGATGTCCTAGAGCACACTACTACCACTATGGTAGAATCTGAGAAATCAGGCGAGATCTATGATGCATGGGTCAAGAAGGACCGTTGTGCTCATTATACTATATTGTACTGGATGCACGACAACCTAATTGGTCAATTCGAAGTGCACCCCATAACTAAGGCCATTTGGGACGCCCTTAAGGCTGCATACGGCCAAACTTCCGCTATAAGGCTTTGTACCTTGCATCTATACTGTTGCAATATAAGATCGATTCGAGTTGACCTGTACTTGAATACATTCGCATCATCACTGCGATGCTGCGTGACCTTAAGGCTGGTGGGATCGATATTTCTGAGTAGGAGCTGGTCAATAATGTGATTCGTTCACTACCTGACGATAGAGAAGATAGTCAATGGACTTTATTTAAGACTTTGATGTCCTATGATGTAAGCATCAAGACCTTCTCTAATATGGGCAAGCACCTACAAATCGAGAACGAATGCTTGAGAGTTTTCGGAACCTCTGCCAGAGTTTATGCTGCTCATGGGAGAAATCCTTCGAAGAACAAAAAATCTGGCAAGTTAGCTAAGAAACCTCAGAAGCCCGCTCCCAAGAGGAGGATCACTAAGCAACGAAAGGGTCAAGGCCAGAAAAATATGGCACATGTGAAGTGTTACAACTGTGGGAATAAAGGACACTTCTCTCGGTACTATTCTGATCCCAAGAAGGTACTTTACTCCCGCAGTAACCCCAAAGTATCAATATGCTCCCATGCCTTAGTTGCTAATTCATTTCCTAATTGAATTGTTGATTCAAGAGCGAGTTAGCACATTGTAAGCGAATGAGTTTGATTCGTCGAGTTCCATCGTTGTGGTCCCGGAATGCGAAGCATTATTATAGGGAACGACAGTGAAGAAGATGTCATTGGTACCTATCAACTTCAGCTCTGTAGCGGAAGCACAACACTGTTGCATGACACAATCAATGTGTAAGGAGTTAGATGTTGGTTAGTTTCAGTAGTTTCCTTATTGCAACTTGGTTTTTCATTTAATTTTCATCCTACAGGATTTAATGTTGTGTACAATGACAATATATTTGGTCATGGCTCGTATAAACATGAGTTTTGTGTTCTTGAATTGGATTATATTTATGATTTTCATAGTTCATATCTTGCCCTAGTTTCCAATATAGATAATGTTTCTAAATCTTTTAAGTGGCATGCTAAACATAGTCATATGGTCAAGATAGGTTAAATAGACTTGTTAAGGAATGACTATTAAACTAACTCACTAAAGCTAAGTTGCTTGTGTGTGACCGTTTCTTAGCTGGCAAGGCCAACAATAAACGTTTCAGTTAGGTTTTTAGAGCTTCAAACCCCCTGGATTTAATCCATTCCGACATTTGTGAACCCATGAATGTGAAAGCACATCATGGGGCTTCTTACTTAATCACCTGTATAGATGACTACTAGCATCTTGGACATTTGTATCTTTGTCTCATCGTTACGAAGTACTTGATGTGTTCAAACGCTACGTAGCAGAAGTAGAGAACCAATTGGAGAGAAGATTTTTCATATGGACCATGGTCGCGAATATTTTTATGATATGTTCAAAGAGTATTGTGATGAAAAGGGCATACTAAAGCAACTTACCATTCTTTATACTCCACAACAAAATGGTGTTGCAGAACATAGGAATTGCACCTTGCTTGATATGGTTAGGTCAATAATGACACAAGCCAACCTACCTATTCATTTTTTGGGAGATGCGTTGCTCATGGCAACATACATCCCCAATAGAGTACCAAGCAAGAGTGTGTCCACCACTCCATATGAGTTATAAAATGGAAGGAAGCTAATTTTGGACCATATGCGACTATGGGGTTCGATGGGCTATGTGTACAACCCAACCCATCAACATGACAAACTTGAACTAAGAGCAACCAAGAGGGTGTTCATTCAATACCCTGAGCATTCTAAAGGATATGTGATGTTCAGTGAACACCCGAATGGGAGCATAATTAAAATAGACAGTCAAAATATCGAATTTCTAGACGATCAGTTCCCAACTATCGATGAAGTAAATTAGGATAGTCAGTTGTATGAGTTGTGACGAGACTTGTCATTATCTCTTGGTGAGGAGGAGAATATATCTCAACAATTTACCCAAGATAATGCAATCTTACCTATTCAATGTGGAAATTTGTCAAACAATGAGGGTCAACATGATAGAGACGTAAGACCTCAATTTTTCATGCCCACGAAAGAGATTGGTTCTCAAAGCCTAGACCATGATGATGTGACTATAAGTTCCACAAACCAGATGGTTAGTGGGAGTGGCCATTATCACACCGTCGGCCCCGCGAGCCAAAGGGCCAATGGTAGTAGATCCTCAACCAGACAAGTACAAGATCCTGAACTTTCAGATCAAGGAAAATGTATTCTTTTATGCTCCTTTAGACATAGAAGAGTCTACCTCTTATAACGAGGCCATGGACTCACCCGATAGAGAAAAATGGTTAAGTGTCGTGAGTGATGGGATGGATTCAATGCACAAAAATGAGGTATGAGAACTTGTTGATATCCCACATCGCCAAAAATCAATTGGATGCAAGCGAGTATTCAAGATTAAACATGGTACTACTGGATCAATCGACAAGTTAAAAGGCTGACTCGTGGTGAAAGGTTTCACCCAAATTGACGGTGTGGACTATGAAGAAATATTTTTTCCTATGGTGAAAATTGCCTCTATTCACCTACTTCTGACCCTAGTCGCTCATTTGGATCTTTAGCTATTCGCAATGGATGTAAAGACTGCATTCCTCAATGTAACACTTGAGGAAGATATCTACATTGATCAACCTGTTGGGTTCATCTCAGTAGGTCAAGATGACAAAGTGTGTCATATAAAAAGATCCATATATGGTCTTAAACAGTCTTCCAGATTGTGGTACATCATATTTCATGAAGCCATTACTTTGTTTGGCTTTACAATGATAGATAAAGATCACTGCATGTATGTCCTAAAGACAAAGGAATGAATTATGTTTTTTCCTTGTATGTCGATGGCATACTTTGGCTGAAAACAACATGGAAATTATCAACGTCACTAAGCAGTGGCTATCTTCCATCTTCGAAATGAAAGATATGGGTGAGGCTAGGTATGTCCTAGGTGTAGAGATCACCAGAAATTGTCTTAAGAAGCTACTTGGTCTGTCCCAAAAATCATACATAAATAAAATCTTAGAACGGATCAGAATGCATAGCTGCAAGCCCATTAAAACCCCTGTTGATAAGGCTATGACGATAAGCCTCGATCAATGCCCGAAACAGACAAAGAAAATGAACAAATGTTCAATGTCCCCTATGCTAGTGCCATAGGGAGCTTGATATATGACATGTTATGTATATGGCCAAACATCTGCTTCGTGGTTGGATTGGTGAGCTATTACCAAAACAACCTGGGGTTTGCTCACTAGCAAGCAATCAAGAGGATCTTTCGCTACCTTCGTGGAACGGCTGATCTAGTCCTATGTTACAAAGGGGGAGACCCACGGTAAAAAGATTTTATGGATGCTAATTGGGGAGGTGATTTGGTGGGTCCAAGTCAACCTCTAGATATGTCTTCATCCTTGGTGGAAGAGCCATATCTTGGTGCAGCAAGAAGTAAGACTATATCGCTTTGTCGATTATAGAAGCAAAATATATTGCATGCGGCGTAGCCATGCAATAGCCATTTTGATTTAAGAGTTTTCTATAGTACCTCCATATAACTCCGAGGCCTGACAATCCTGTAGAAATGAACTGCAAAAATATTATGGCAATTCAGTTTGTTAAGGTTCCAAAGTTCCATTTTAAAACAAAACACATCCGGAGACATTATCACTTTGTTCGAGATGTTGTCAACTAAGGGGATATCACTATCAAGTATATTTCTACCAACAAGATGATCGCTGATTCAATGACCAAACCGAATCCTAGAAATGTGTTTAGTGCTCATATTATGAGTGTAGTATTACGTAGGGTTTGATCATATATTGTCATGTTAAGGATGTATTTTTGTAACTTTTAATTAGGGAATGAAATTTGTGTTTTCTTTTCATCGAGCATTTTTTGGTGTATGCAATCAATTGATTAGGTACAAGAAATGTCACAAGGCTTTGTGATTGGCCCTATCACACGGGTAATCGCCCTTATGCTTGTGCAGCATGAAGGATGAACCTGATATATGTTCTGAACAATCGCTTCAATATGTATGAAATGAGATTCTAAGTGAATCAGATGTCAAATGTTTAGGTTTCCACATTAAAGCCTTAAGGCCGAATATAGAGGATAAAAACTCAGTGTATTTATCCAAGGCTACGATTCGCATGACATAAATAAGTGAGATGTCCAAGTGAGTGAGAGTTATGCCATGACACACATATTATACTGTGTGTGCCATAGAACGACCGTTGTGAAAATGACAAAAGGATCCCCTGATTGTCATTGTGTGATCACATGGACAAACATTTGTCCACTTAGACATTACTCTTTGACTTAGAGCTATGGTTTGAAGTTGAGGCTTGATGATGCTACTTTAGTATGCCATCCAAGGGCTAGAATTCATACAGTCCGGTAGACCATGCTAGGAAAGCAGTCGAGTCGATATGGATGGTCATCAGTGTCTAAGGAACAATCTGTCTAACTTCACCATATTTGTCATAACGGTTACATTAAGTATGTGATTAAATATTGTATAGCTTAAATGAATGAATAGTTATCGGGGATGCAAAGAGAATTTGGGTTTTGTTACTTTGAAACCAATTGACTTGATTATTGTTAGGACAAGTATTCCACACGGATTGCAAGCACAAATTTATACCTATCTATAAAAAAATGTGTTATTACAATCTAATACATTTGTATTAAAATTTTAAAACCATCCGTTTTTATCAACTATCTAGTAATTAATGGTGAATTTGGTTTATAAAAAAAAATCATGTTTTTCAGGTATAATTTCCATTATTTTGTTCGCTGTTGAGTAAGGAACAGGCAAAGAGAGGTTATGATTCCCCGCTAGGTGAAGAAACAAAAAACAATTACTCAGTACCTGAGAAATTATTGGTATTGGCATGGAAGAGAGCTAAATCCGGTAGCTGATCAATGAATCCACTGAGTGTCGCTGCAGATAACTGGAATCCGTTGAAATCAACTGAAGCTACTCCGATGGCGGATTTATTATCCGGTGGGTTATCACAGAAAAATCCCCTGTATTTGCAAATATCAGCTCCGACCCAAGAACCCGTGATGTTGAACGGATCAGAGGTTATCAGTTTCTTGAATTTCTGAATAACGGGATAAACAATCCCCAGCCTTTGATCAGCAAAAATCAATGGCTGAGATGGAACTTGCGGCTCGGTTGCTTGTGTGGTAGAGCCGCCGCCGGCGAGAAGTTCGAGTATTTGTCCATGAATTGAATAGATCTGTAGTAGTGCAACGAGGGTGAGAAAGGAATTTATAGTTGTTTGTCTCTGCATTGATTCCAGTTTTTCTTGTCAATCTGTGTGGGACAATGGAAATAAAATGCTGCTATTTATGTAGAAATAAATGGTTGAGAGTTTCATCAGTGTTTTTGACCTTCTTTCGAAAAGCAACCATTGGACCAGTGTCCAGTGCAGGAAGATCGAACATGGAAAGCAATAATGAAAGATTTTAGTGGGATACTTCACCAATGGGACTTGGGAGTGCGGTAGGTCTGCAAGTGCTTTTGGTCGGTCAGAAATTTACGTTGAATGAGAATTGAGACATATTGGGATTCACAAATGTAATCACCCACAGGAATTTCATGAGGTAACAACATTACTTCTCCTAATACTTTCTCATGACCACTTGATAGTCAAAAATTTAAAATGTCATTGTACAAGCTTATATCTACGAGAGAAAAGACCAGGATTGGGCGTGGATGATGGGTGAAAAAATATTATAAAAAATAAAAAAAATGTATTAACTCATTAACATAATATATTTTTAAAATCTAGTGGACACGACATAACCACCCCCTACGTGGCTTCACCACTGCCTATATCCACAGTCTGAGTTAGTTTCTCCACCATAAAATACACTTCATAACATCACTTCTTCGAATTTCAGAGCCATAACACAAATGGAGGAGCATCGCTTTGGCAGAACAAATACAATTGAACATGTAGCTAACTTATAAAATTAAAATGACTTTTTTCTCATTCAATTTTCCTTTTGTAGACTAATTTTGAATCTATTTTCACTCCATGTATGTAAACAAGGGCGCATACACGCTGTGGCTATTGTGAGTTGTAGCCCGGGGTCCAACCCAAATTCCCTATCTTTTGTATTAGCCCAAGGTCCAACTTGAAACAGCGTAAGGAACGGAGATTTTGTGGCGTGATTAATTCCACAATGAAGAGCGCAATATATAGAAACATATGCGCTTGAGAGATTACTGGATCAATACATATATTGTAGCATAGTTATTGCTGTTGGTTTATAACCAATATGGAAAGATAATACAGAACTATGATAATGGTTAGTTGTGAGCATAGGATAATGATTATCCTCTATCGCGTTATGCTAATCACGTGGTTGATTTAGAAGTATCCAGAATATCTTTAATATGCCCTTGCAAACTAAACGGCGAGTAGGTTTGGTCCGAAGATCGCCAAAACGCGGAGCCCCAAGCGCTTTTGTTAGACCATCTGCTAACTTATCCTTCGGTGGAAATAAAGCGAACATCCAAGGTCTTTATCTGAATGAGTTACCGGACAAAAGGGTGGGAGGGGGCCGTGAAAACTAGGGGTGAACAAAAATTCATCGATTTTTAGTTTAACCGAAAATTGACGGTAACCGAAACTGAATTACCAATTTTTTTGTCGATTTTTTGATACTTTGATCCGGTTCAATTTTTACCGATCGGTTTTAGAAAAAAATGAAATCTATTTTTTTTTAGAATGACGTCGTTTTGGCAAAAACTACATCGTTCTATTTTCTTTTTTTTTTCGGTATCATCAAAAATCAAAATGAAAATGGAATTGAAAACTAAAAAACTAAAAATAATAAAAATAAAATTTGAATTTTTGGTATTACCGAAACCGAATCAAAAAACAAACTGAAAAACCAAACATATTCGATTATTCGATAGTTTAGATTGAGTTCGGTTATGAAATATCACAACCGACCTTATTCGATTCGAATTCAGTTATGGCCATAACCGAATTACTGAATGCTCAACCCTATAAAACACAGTGTTAGTAGCAAATCGGGTTAAGTTATGACCATAATCAAACTGAATTACTCACCACTATGAAAAATAGGGTTGATACCAAAGTAAGTAGGGCCAATATTGTCACACCATAAGACTGGATGATGGCGTAAAAAGACATCGAGGTCCCACATAAGAGATAAAAATCCATAAGGAATCCATCATGGCATTTGCGATGCCATGTATTTTTGCCTTTGTACTTGAATGGACGACGATGGCCTGCTTTTTTGAATGTCATGATATCAAATTGGAGTCGAAAAAGATACAATAACCAGACGTAGATTTGCGATCATTAGGGAAACCCACCCAGTCGACATTAGAAAATATAGATATGGTGGCTGAGGGGCAAGGCCAGATGAGAAGGCCATGGGTGATTGTACATTTGAGGCAATAGAGAATCCGTTTAACCGCGGACCAATGATCAATGGATGGTTGATGCATAAATTGTAACACTTCATTGGCCGCAAAACAAATATTTGGGTGAGTCAGAGATAGATATTTGATGACTATTTTTCACAGTGTCATAGCTGGAAAATTAGCTCAAAGTATTCCTAAATCCAAACATGCAAACTAATGAGCCGCTAGCAGCAAGTACAGGGTCGAATCCACAGAGAAAGGGTGTGTGTGTGCTTCCCAGTGTGGCACTCATTTTGTTGCTGTCTTAACTTGAATTTAAAGGGGGTTTTGGTTGCAAATAAATACCAAAAGTGCTAGCAAATATCACAAATGAAGTCTAGAAGAAATTATAGGAAGGAAACAAGTTTCTGCCGACCCTTAATCCATGAGAACACGCCATTAAACAAACTGGATCCTAGATGATTTCTATTATTTTTAATGGTACTTAATGTGTGGTTTTTAAGCCACTGCTCCTCTTCTTGCAGTATTTACTCCTTAACCAGGTAGTTAACGCATTCACTATGTAATCAGAGCCACATTAAGATCAATGAAACCTCATTAAGTGTGTGATTCTAAGAGTTCTAACCGAATCCCCTTCCTCTACACATATGATTTTCTTGTTGCTTTTTCTAAGAAATAGACTAACCGCCCTCTTCGATTGAAGAAGTTGCTATCAGATAAGGCTTAGATGAACTAAACGAACCTCTAAGTCCCTACTAGCTATTGGTTCAGTCCCTGTCAATTCAGATGGCCAATCTAGAACAGCAAAAACCAAAACATGCACAAGTGTATCCACAAATTGGAAATCAATACAATTGTCTTGTTGTTCTGAACTTACACCTCACCAATTTGTTTAGGCAGCTCAGGATATTCAAATTAGCAGAATAATGATAGATCTAGCAGAGCATAACTGGAAGAGACAGCAAAGTTTCAGCAGGATGCATCATGAAAACAAAAAACTGCTCCACCTTGAGGTAGATTTTGTACATTCTTTATTTCTGAAATTTTTGAAGGACAAGTACAATGTTTTTTTCTTCCTAACTCGACCTTTTTTTTCTACCCCTATCACGACTCTACTTTATACACCAACAGATGGTCAAAACATATGAAAGAATTACAGGTAACAGATCCCTTGAAAATAAGGATTTGTTAACCATGGATAAGAAAGTTGTGTCAATCTGTTTTGATTGAGGTTTTGCTCCAGATTTGCCTTGAACGTGGCATGTATTTCTCTGGCTGTAGGTTGTATAGCAGCACGTGCAGGAGAACACCTGAAGACTTGTAGAAAAATTTGCGATCTTCATCAAACCAGAAAAACTGTCAAAACAGATTTTTCTCTGCTTTGCAGGCTGGTTGAGTTTATCACTTCCCGATTTTTTTCTGATCTTCTGTTCTGATGAAATCCATGTATCAGAGCTTCAGTGTGTACCTGATCTTCATGTGAACATTCAGCTTCAGGTAGATCATGATAAATCACTCTGATGTACTTATGGTAGTCCATGGAAAACGTTTCAGGATCAACTTGGCTCTTCTATTCTTTTTCTGTTTTTTTCTGCAAATTGAACTTTCTGTCTTCTTGTTGCAGCTTCTAATTTTTTGTCATTTAGACTCAAATGCTCATTCCTTGGATGATAATGGACCTGAACTTGATTTCTTGATTCTTAGATTCAGCAAGAGCAAGAGATGTCTTGAACTTCGAAACATGAGCACTTGAGATTCATCCTCTTCCTTCTTCTTGTTGCATTTGATCTTTGTCTTTTTGAAGCTTGTAGCTCGATGATGGCAGCTTAGATTAAGGGGTAGTGCAACCTTCTTAGCTGAATCCATGGATCACACAAGGTTACAAACATTAAGGCTTAGACACTGCAAAATTATTAGAAGAATAGCAGCAATTCATGCATTGTTGTCATGAACCAAATGCTGCTATCAGTTTGTTCCTAAGTTTGTGCATTGGTCACTAAATCCTCCTTCTCCCTGGAACCAGAGTTGATAACTAATTGATCCAACCATTCATCAAGAACAGATATATTTTTGGTCCTCTCTGCGTCTATCTCCTTACAGGTCTGACTTCTAGTTTTAGGCCCACCACACCAGCGTACTGAGGCTTTTTTTCTTCGAACAAGTGTGTCTTCCTGATGCTTTATGGTGACCAGAGGAGGAAACTCAATCTGATTTACTTCCTGTGCTGAATCCTTGGTCACTTCCAGGTTCCTCACATTGTGCTCATCCTCTTGGTTATTAATAATGATTTCTTTTATACTGCCTTCAATGTCCAGACAGTTGTTCATTGATTGATGCTCCTTATTTGTCTGCTGGTTTAGAGCCCTCTGTGCTAGTTTGTCCGTTTCCTGTTTATCAATTTCTAGACCACTAGAGGGTGCTGATTGCACAGCTCTACTGGTATGTGATACCTGTTCATCCTGTGTTCCTTCACACTCATTTAAATGACTTAACATGGACCCTCCTTTTACTTGTTCAAGAGATGCCTGCGTTTCTGGCAAGAAAAATTGATTGTACTTCCTGTGTGCTATTATGCATTGTTGGCTACCAATCAAGTTGAGATGGCTTCCATTGTAGCATTTTCAGTTAGTTAGGTTCTACTTCCTATAAGTCATTAGATATTAGTATGTTCACTTCTTCTATTGTACCACTTGTGAATTGTTCATTTGCCACATGTACAGATTCATCCTTAGACTCTTTTGTGGTTCCCTTACTGAGCTCGTTGGTGGTGTTTGATTCTAAGTCATCTATTTCAAATTCTTCCTCCTGCCAATTCACTCGACACTGTGAGTCTGCTACCTTCATTATGAGTAGAGAACATATCTTCTTATCAATCTCCACAGCCAATGTTTGATTTATCAGTTCCTTTTATTCACCTCCACTAACATCAGTGCAACATCTAAATAAGCTTTATTTCAGGTATCCTCATCTATCTTCTCAAACACACCAAACTAAGAACCAATAGCTCTAAATGTCTCATCATTCCACGCGTGTATTGGCAGTCCATACACCTAAATTCAACACAACCTTTTGGAGAACGCATTAAAGCCTTTTGTTGGAGACTAAGGTGATACACAAGTGATCCAGTTATCAAGCCATGCACTTCTTTTTTCCCAAAGTAAGATATATCCAACCCCCATTGGACTTAGGTTGACTGATAAGTATCCAGCCATTTTCAATGCAAGCTGAAGGTTACGCCACTCATCCTTAATTTCCAGCTTACATATATAACTACCATCTAGCCAAAGATTGTCTTCTACTGATGTATGCAACACTAGTTTATACTCATGCTTATTACCTCCATCATCCTTAGTGTTGCTACATGAGGCCCCACAGTTTTTGTCCATCAACTCATGGTTTTTTTTCCCCAATATAGTTCTTGTATCTATTTTTTGTCCTTCTCCTGCTACGGGGATCCATGCATGAGTTCTTTGCTTCAACTGAGGATTAACCAACCTTGTCTGATTCCTTTTGAACCTTGCACAATTATCTTGTAACCTATATGATCCCAGCCATATGTTATTTAGCAAAATGAGGAGCATATGCAAATCATCAACATTCTCAAATTCCACAAATCCAAATGGACGTCCATCATTGCTCAATTTCCTAGCTACTGACAGCTCTCTGACCTTACCTTGTTTACGGAAGATGCTCTCAAGTCTTTCTTTAGAGCAGGCAGCTGGGAAATTGGTGAAGAAGAAATTTCTAATTTTCCTTCAAGTCTCTTGTGTTTGTCCTCTGTTCATCTGCACAGTTGTTCGTGGGCCGAGTCTTTGATGCACAGTCACTGAATTTTGGTAGCTTGTAACTGCCTCCCTATAAGAAATTCCAGTTGAGATGTAATCTAGACCTTGGACGACCATCTTCCCAACCTTGATTGCTGCACGCCGTAGTCTTCGTTCCTACTGAGGTGGTATTCACAAAGGGGTTGTCATTATCCACTGTTTAATTCATTAACAATAATTTGATTGTGTTAATTATAGGTCCATTTCCAAGTTATTGAGAACCTATAGGGTCACACACGTTAACATCATTCTTTTGATGGGTCAAAGTGTGGTTAAGCTAAAGTATAGAGGCCGAATAGAAGTTTTTGAAAATTAAAGGATTAGTATGAAATTATGGGGTTATGGATATACATGCTATGCACGATCTCACATGTATAGAGGGGGTATAGAAACCTAATGGAGACGGATTTTACAACAACATGACACATAAACATGAAGTGTCAATTGTTGAAACACATGTAAAGCTATGATTAAATGTTATCTATTAGCTACAGCATGTGTTTATATCTTAGACTCATATAACCGCCATATAAATACCTTAATCTTATAAAAAATATATATATACAATGGTCATTGAACTTTAAAGCTTTGTTAGAATTGTTGAGAAGTTTAACATCATTGTTACATTCTCTATATCAGAAGGACTTGGACTTTTGGGGAAAAAACTTGAACGAGTTTTCTTCCTTTTTCTAAGGCTTAAAGGTTGGAGGTAGCACTCATTTATCCACATATAAGATATACACTTAGGATGTATAAACCTGAAGGAAAGTGGTGGTGTGGACTACTCTAGTGGGTGGACATTTGGACACCTCAACGGAATGAGCTTTCTTGCACGGATTAGTGATTTTACAAGAGGTATAAAAGTTCTTTCTCCCTTGTAACATCAAGTTGTGTAAATTAGCAAAGATCCATGGTCAAAAGATCTCTGAAATTTTTGTTATGCATACTTAACACACACCTATGTTTACGCTTTCGTACAAATTTTGCATCATGACACGTAATATAGCTTTCAGAGATCTTACAAGTAATGTCTCTGGCTTATCTGTATGTGACATCGAGAGATGCTCAACAGTAAATCAGTGAAGGACCCTTACAGCTCGAGCGAGATAAGGGTCTAAGATAGGTGAATCCGGTAGACACAATACGACAATCAATGCATGACTAATCAGGATATAAATCTACCTGAGGGGCTTAAGTGATGAAGTTGCAATCCCCCTGGGATATCTCAACCTTTTGTATCAGATCTATCTCCATTTCACTGCATTTTATTCTTCTATGTTCACTATCTGACTTGTAGTTAGCGAATAGAGTAGTATCAACACTAATGAAGTTTTATTCTGTTAAAATTATATAAAATTTGTTCATGTTAGTTATTGTTTATCCCAATCCCTGAGGTTCGACATCCTACTCCATCATTTTATTGCTTATGCGACGTGTACAATTGCACTACAAACATCAAGTTTTTGACGTCGTTGCCGGGGATTGGAAGCATAAACAAGACTAATGCCAAACAAGTTTTAGCTAGATTGAACTCTAATTTCTTGTAATTTTTTAATTTTTGGAACTCAGTGACTCCTCTAGTGAAGAGTTTGATTCAGAGATTGAAAGAACTTTCCAAGCCAGAAGGAGAGTGCAACAACGAGCAAGTGACAGAATGCAACGCCCAGAAGACGAGGATAGAGACCAGAGGATTGTGGCTATGGTAAAAAAATGAGGATGATGTGCCTATGGAAGATTTTGCCCTGCCTCGTGCAGATAAAGAAGTCCCCTCCATTAGGAGACCAGCAATTCAGGCAAACAATTCCGAGTTGAAACCATCCACTATCCAGCTACTGTTGCAATATTCTACCTATGAGGGAGGAGTCACAGAAGATCCCAATTTGCGTATAAGTGCTTTTATGGAGATATGTGACACTCTCAAGTATGCAGGAGTGACTTCAGACGCTATCAAATTAAGGTTGTTCCCATTCTCCCTCAGAGATAAAGCAAAGAGATGGTTGCAAGCTCTACCCCCAGATTCAATACACACTTGGGAAGATTTAAGGAAGAATTCCTTATTCAATTCTTTTCACCCTCAATGCCAACAAGATTATTGAGTGGAGATGTATGAATCCTGGGAGAGATTTAAAGATTTACTGAGCAGTTGTCCAAACCATGAATTACCACGATGGAGGAAAATCCAAGCATTCAATAATGGGATGGATAACACTACTAGAAGAGAAATAGATGCAGAAGCCAACGGAACATTCATGAAAAAAAATCATACAACGAAGCTTACACACTCTTAGAAGCCATGGCGCAGAGTTATTACAGATGGCCCACTGAAAGAGAAGGCAACAAAAAGAATTGGAGGAAGATATGAAGTAGACAAGGTGGATCCATTGATGGGTACAATGCATGCCATGAGCTCTAAACTTGAAACCTTATTTAGCCAAAATGGAGCTCCAAGACCAATGATGGCAGTTTAACCATTGTCTTGTGAAATATGTGGAGGATCACATTACAGAGATTAGTGTTAAGAGCTATCATCAACGGATAACATCCCCATGGAGCAACTGAACTACGTATCAAATCAGCCAAGATATCAAAACTTCAATCCGGGAAAGAATGACCATCCTAATTTTTTTGTGGAGCAACAATCAACATGTGCTGAACCCTCCAGGACAGATACCATTTCAAGGTCAACAATAGTTACAGAGACCACAAGGCAACTTGCAACAACAACATTTAGCATCAAATGTTTGATCACTCAAGTAGCCTTGACTGCCAAAAACCACCAAAACCTTCCAGACTTAGTGACACAGTTGGCCACCGCATCACAGGGATTTATGCAAGAAACAAGGGCTAACTTCAAGGATCAAACAGTAGCAATGAGGAATCTGGAAGCCCAGGTGGTACAACTAGCAAAGCAGTTAGCAGAGAGACCCCCTGGAACATTGTCAAGCAACATTGAAGTGAATCCTAAGGAGCAGTGCCAAGCTATAACCCTGAGAAGTGGGAAAGAGGTAGAAATCCTGGCCAAGGATACCTCACCAACAAAAAGGGAAGAGGCTACATACCTCATAAAGAGGAAGAACATAAACCACCAGTTCCATTCCCACAAAGATTGAAACAAGGAAAACAGGACAAGTAGTTCCAAAAATTTCTAGATGTTTTTAAAAAACTGCATATTAACATTCCATTTGCAGAAGTTTTGGAGTAGATGTCATGCTATGTAAAATTCATGAAGGATATTTTATCCAACAAGAGGAGATTTGAAGATTATGAAACTATGGCTCTCATAAAGAAGTACATTGCCATCCTCCAAAAAAAATTGCCATGGAGGCTAAAAGATCCAGGGAGTTTTATAATTCCATGCTCTGTTGGAAATGCTACATTTGCAAGAGCTTTGTGTGATCTTGGTGCAAGCATTAACCTTATGCCAATGTCTATTTTTCAGAAGCTGGGATTAGGTGAAGCCAGGCCCACCACAATCTCCCTACATCTGGCAAATAGATCCATCAAGCAGCCCAGAGGAATCATTGAAGATGTTCTTATCAAAGTGGACAAATTTATATTTCCAGCTGATTTTATTATTTTGGCTATGGAAGAAGATAAAGACATCCCCATTATTCTGGGAATGCCATTTTTAGCAACAGGAGGTGCACTCATTGATGTCCGAAGAGGAGAGCAGATTCTTAGAGTCCAAGGGGAAGAGGTCGAATTTAATGTGTTTTGGACAATGAAACAACATGACCACTGGGAAAATTGCTTGAGTATAGAGGCTTCTGAACAATTTAGCCAGCCTGACTATGCATACCACCAGAGTGATCTGGAGAATTGTTTAATCAGTTCTGACCCACTTATTCTGGAAGAGCCCTGAGTTAAAGAATACACCAACTGGTTGGATGCTAATGAAGGGAAGGGAAGGCTCATTTTGAAATTTTAGGAGAACGTCCTGCATCTCAGAACATGTCAATCCAACAACCACCTGTGCTGGAACTCAAACCATTGCCCACACATTTAAAGTATACATTCTTGGGCACTGATGAAACCTTGTCAATGATTATTTCAAGTTCTCTTTCACCTCAACAAGAAGACAGTCTGTTGCGTGTGCTCAGGGATCACAAGTGTGCCATAGGCTGGACCCTGGCAGACATAAAAGGAGTTAGTCCATCTGTGTGCATGCAGCAAATATTTTGGGAAGTAGGAAGCAAACCAGTCATAGCTTCCCAAAGAAGACTGAAGCCAATCATGAAATAAGTAGTTAAGAATGAGATCTTGAAATGGTTAGATGGTTGTGTACCCTATCTCGGAAAATAGTTGGATCAGTCCAGTTCAATGCGTTCCAAAGAAAGGAGGGATGACAGTGGAGGTTAATGATCAGAATGAACTTATTCCCAAGCAGACAGTCACTGGATGGAGAATCTGTATGGATTACAGAGTGCTTAACAAGGCCACAAGAAAGGATCATTACCCATTACCATTTATTGATTAGATGCTAGATCGTTTAGTAGGCTATAAGTTCTACTGTTATCTGGATGGCTACTCTGGATACAACCAGATTTGCATAGCTCCTAAAGATCAGGAGAAAACTACCTTTACTTGTCCATATGGAACATTTCCATTCCATAGAATGTCATTTGGACTTTGCAATGCTCCAACTACCTTTCAGAGGTGCATGACCTCTATTTTTTCTGACATGGTGGAGCTCTTCATTGAAGTCTTCATGGATGACTTCTCTGTGGATGACATCATTTGAAGAGTGTCTAAAAAATTTACAATTGGTGCTTACAAGGTGTGAAGTCTCTAATTTGGTGCTCAATTGGGAAAAATGCCACTTCATGGTACGGGAGGAATTGTGTTGGGACACAAGGTGTCAAGTTTGGGGATAGAAGTTGGCAGAGCAAAAATAGAAGTCATTGTCAAACTGCCACCACCAACTTCTATCAAAGGCATTAGAAGCTTCTTGGGCTATGCAAGTTTTTATAAAAGGTTTATTAAAGATTTTTCACACATTACGAGACCACTATGCAAGCTGCTGGAAAAAGATGCAAAATTTGAATTTGAGGATAATTGTTTAAAAACATTTAATTTCTTGATCGCAGAGTGAGTGGTGACAGAACACATTCAACTTGGTATGAACCTATTTCTTCTATTCCTATGATTGTTCAGTAAGATAAGTTGACCACCACTCCTATTATTGATATACCTTATTGGAGTACCTTTTAAAATCATGTTTGATGCAAGTGACTACGCAGTAGGAGCAGTTCTTGGCCAGAGGAAAAAAAAAAGTATTCAGACAATTCACTACGCAAGTAGAACATTGAATACAGCTGAAATCAATTATGCCACCACAGAAAAGAAGTTGTTAGCCATAGTGTTTGCATTTAACAAATTCAGACGCTACATTTTGGGAAGCAAAGTAATAGTGTACACTGATCATTCAGCCATTAAATATCTCATGATGAAACAAGATGCAGCCAAGGCTAATTAGATGGATTTTGCTCCTACAAGAGTTTGATATTGAAATCAAAGATAAGAAGGGCTCTGAAAATGTAGTGGTTGATCATCTCTCACGTCTAAAAAATTTTAATGGCAATGAAATGGACAACATCCCTAGAATCTAACCTTCATGAGACCATTGAGACCTAGAGAAGAGTTATTGTTGGATAACTTAATGTAGCAATTGTCAATATTTTCACCATCTGACCAACAAGATAACTGGTACTGGGATAAAAATTAGTTAGGAAAGTATACAATGGCTTCTGGCTATTTTGTCTTGATGCAGGAGAGTGGACACGCTATGCCTGATCGTTGCAAGAGTGCACGAGTATGGAACAAGTTGGTACCAAAGCGAATTCAAACATTCGCTTGGAGACGACTCCAGGAACGGCTACCCGCGGTGGATAAACTTATTGGCGAAGGAATAACTATTTTAATGCGATGCAAAGGTGTGTGCTTTGTGGGTTGGAGGTTGAATCAGCACAACACTGGTTCATCAGCTGTGATCAAGCCCAAGATTTGTGGAAGGCAATATACTCCTGGTTTGGGTTGATTTACACCGAATGCCAAGGGATCTAGCAACACTTCTAGCAGCATACGGAGGCAATGTCAGGAAAAGATGGTTCATAAGTATGGAAAGCAATTCGGCAATCAGCCGCCTGGTATCTATGATTACGGAGAAACACAGTTCGATTTGAGGCAGATTCTCCCAATGTCCAACCTCCGGAATGGGTGCAGCTTAAGGTATGGGTTTGGATGTCAACGCATAAGATACCTCACAGTGGATTAACGATTGGAGATCGGATGAGGATGCCCTGGTTATGTTGTAGAATTTTTTTATTTAGTAACCAAACACGGTTGGTGAAGTGATAGACTCTGTTTAAATTCTGGATACACAGGGATGCAACTGAGCAACTAGGCTTTGTATCCTCTCAATGAGCAGAGTATAATAACTCCTCTGCTCAGACCAATGTAAATAATTAGGCCATTTGGCATTTTGATTAATGAAACGTTTAACTATATATAAAAAAAAAGAAGCAAGTATACAAAAATAGATTTAACCGTTGACACATTCATGTATTTGAAGACTTGTAATAGCTTAGGAAGCGTATTACCTTCAAGCAATGAAAACCATATTTTTTCTCCAAACTCCATAGCCAAATTCACTTCAAACTCCAAGCTTTATGGACAATGTCAGTAGCACTGCAAATCCGGGACATGAGTGTTGGGCCACTGATATGCCATAGCTGCTTCGACTCATTCCACACTTTTTCCGGCAATGAGCTGCCCCCGCCGTCTGGCTTGTCATTTTTCGGAGGCAACATGAGGGATTGGTCAAGATTGCTTCCCTGGTTCAGCGTTTTATGACCAGGTTAACCTAAACAAAATAAAATGAATGGGGTTTGGCTTTTTTATCAATCAACTCACAAGGAAAATAATGGTTGGATTGAGGAAGGGATGCTTTGTTTCCGTCTATAAGTTTTGTGCATGTGCATCGGCATTGATAGTCCATGGATGGAAAAGGAAACTTGGTGAAGACCAATTCCATGCTTGACCTGGAGTAGAAGATGACAACCACGTGGACTAAGCAATTGTTAGATGCATCTTAGATTCGAAATCCATCTAAGTTTGTACTCGGAGATGGGTTGCCAACCAGTTCTGATATAGCGCATGACAATTCAGGCGCGTGCGCTACACGAGGGCGGTCAAATGACCATTTTACCCTTGTATTGGTTTCCGTACCAGTGTTTAACACAGTTGTAAAATGGTCATTTTACCCCTTGTCGTGGGTTCCGTGCGCCTGAATTGGCGTGCGCTATATCATTTCTGGTTGCCAACTACCATATTAACAATTTTGTATCAGGAAGACTGACCATCATTATTTATTCCGGTCCCCCTCTCCTCTTGGCATTTTAATTGAACTCGAACCAATCAATAACCTGGCACGAAAGTCTACATGTACTTGCATAAAATTCATGCCCGTCAATCCCGCTAGTATCAAGGTAACCGGGAACTTGCTCAGCTTAAATATGATCACTTTTGCTCGAGGAACGGATCCAAAAGATAGTTGAGGGATTGCAAAAATTTAATTTTCGGTATTTAAGGGGATGAAAAATAGTAAAAATAATAAATTAATAAAAACTTAAATAGAAACAACCAAAATGTTATAAACTAATTAATAAATTGTGTAAATAAAGTAAGAAATTTGATACGTGCAAATGAACTATAAAAAACAAATGCAAGTTTTCTTCTAAATTTTTTTTTCCTCTCCGCCTTTTTTCTTCTCTTCTTTTATTCTCATCTTCTCATTTTTTATACACAACTAATTGTCGACAATCACTTAATACTATTCATCATTATTTACAATTAATGCTAGCACTATTTATCACTATTCGTCATTATTTACAATTAATGCTAATACTATTCATCATTATTCAATACTATTTGACATAAATGTTATGTCTACCGTCGCCAAAATTGTTGGCATTCATTCAATTCATAACACTTTCCCTTGAATGTCAATCATATCATGCCTCGTTAAAACCTTACTAGAAAAAAAAACCTGTGGGAAAAAATCCTAGTAAAGGAAAAAGAGTACATGATTTTATAATCTCCCCCTGTTGGATACATCTTTGAGTTTCTTCATGCCGATCCCTTTGACCAGCTTTTCATAAATTGCAGTAGGAAGTGCTTTAGTAAACAAATCTGCCAGATTATCGCATAATCAAACTTGCTCGATAATGATGTCACCTTATTATTGGAAGACATGTGTAAGGAAAAATTTGGGTGATATATGCTTCGTTCTATCCCCTTTAATGAAACCTTATTTCAATTGAGCAATGCAAGTTGCATTATCTTCATAAAGAATAGTGGGAATGTCCTTCTTGGTATTCAAGCCACACATTTCACGAATATGCTGGGTTATGTTCCTTAACCAAATGCATTCATGATTTGATTCAGGAATTGCAAGGATTTCTGCGTGGCTGGAAGAAGTAGCGACTAATGTTAACAGAGCACCACGAAATAGCGGTACCTCAACAAGTAAATAGATATCTCGTTTAAGATCTAACTTTGTGTGGATATGATAAATATCCAATATCAGTATAACTAATTAATTATGGGTTAGATATACTGGAATAGTATAAACTCATATCCATTGTTTCTCGAAGATATCGAAAAACATGCTTGATTACATTCCGTCATCTAATATCTTCTAGTTGGAGAAGAACTATATCTTACTAGTAAATTTACTTTAAATAATATATCAGGTCGTGTGTTATTAGAAAGATACATTATTGCTCCAATTACACTAAGATATGGCACTTCGGGACCAAGAAGTTCTTCACCGTCTTCATGAGGGCGGAATGGATCCTTTTTCATATTAAGCGATCTTACCACCATTGGCGTACTCAATGGATGAGCTTCATCCATATAATGTCTTTTGAGTACTTTCTCCAAATAATTTGATTGACGAACAAAAATTCTTTCTGCCAAGCGCTCAATTTGAAGACATAAGCATGGTCCGGTAGCCCTATAAGACAAATCTACTCTATGTGCCCCGCACGACCCCAACTCCTAAAGGATAAAGGTAGACGCCTACTGAGTAGGATCACGTTGTCCCAACTCCAATAGTTTGAAATGGATAGAGTAGAAAGTACAGTACGTCCTAATTTTTTTATTCGAGACTTGAATCATGCTTTGTTTAA
>JAOWBN010213419.1:0-13756 GCA_028565015.1 Pinguicula moranensis
TTATAAATTTTAGGGTTTAGTTTAGGCCGTAGGGTTTATTTAAGGTTTAGGAGTTGAAACCTAAATATTAAACTAAATCCTGAAATTTATAAACCTTAAGTTAGAATTTAGACTTTAGCATTTTTTTATAAAATGGGTTGATTTCTTTTTTTTTTTTAAAACGTGCGAGTTAAAACGGATATACATTTATATAAATGGGTTAAACGGATATATATTTATATAAAAGTTTTGAACGGGTTAAATGAATTAAAACAGTTTAAACGGGTTTAAACGATTTAATTCGTTATTTTTTTAAAAATGGGCGAATACGGGCCAAAATGGTTGTAAAACCGTATTCGCCCGCTTAAAAACGGGCGGATACGGTTTCGAGCTTATGCAAAATAGGCGGATACGGGTTTGGCCCGTTTAAAAAATGGTTTGGTCCCGTTTCAATGTTCGAAGCCCGTTTACAAAAACGGGCGGTCCGAATTTGTTCGGACCGCCCGTATGCCGAACTCTAGTTCCACCTCTGTTCTATTCATGAATTCCAGATTTTGTTAATTATATAAACAAGGGCAAGCCAATTAGACTCTATGATCCATAACTTCAGCTATGGTCAATCATCTGAAAATGAGTTTGCAACAGTGTCGTGGGACTTGCATTCAGTCTCCGATGGTGTGATATAGCTTGTGTGTCGTTATCCAATACCACATAGTTGCCTTAATCCAATCAAGTGCCCGGACTGAGTTTGTCTTCGCACTGAATTGGATAGAATTGCGTTCGATCTAAATTTACCAAACTGTTGCATGCCATATGGCCTTCCAAATTTTTGCTCAATCTTTAGTTGTTGCATGGTCCATGTACTCCTCCAGATGGCTCGGAATCTCTCAGTGTCCATCATAGTGTAGCTCAAACCACGTGTAGACCACAATCCAAAGTTCTAGCGCGTTCGAGCATTCAATGAACATATGTTGGGCTTTCTCTATATGGTCGCCACAAATCACGCACTATTGTGCATAAGCTGAAATCCCAATATCTTGCGCTATCAGGTTGTCAACCGTAGGAAGACGATTCTGTAGCAGTCGCCAAGAAAACATTTAGACCCTCTTTGGCAGTAACTTGCACCACACTTACCCTAAACCCTAAACCTAACCACGATAAGTAGTTGGGTGCCTTGAGGCCATTTGTAGTGTTATGTATCATGAGGCAACTGTGTAGCTTCCCTTGGTGTCTCTGTCTCAATACCAGGCATCCCGTCCCACCTGCACCAGAGTAGACTGTATTAGAACATGTTTGAGGGCATCTAATAAAATTGCCTCTCATGACCTTCTGAAGATAAGATTCCGTCTTGGAGGGCTCTGTATTGCTGAGGCAATATCCATCAACAAATGGTTCTGTTGCGTGCTCAATCTATATAGACGTTTGAATCACAGATCCAGACAACCACCACCTTCCCAGTTATACCTCCAGAACAAGGTTTGATCCCCTATTCAGTTTTAGTTTGTTATTGAACCATGGGACATTAGCCTATCTCTAGATGTCCTGCCAGAAGTTTGATGTAGAATCTGGTAATGTGATCAAGCTCCAATCGCTAAGATGATCCGAGTGCTTGTAATACTTGAATCTAATCGCTCTACACCATAGGCTTTCAAGGTCAACTCGCATCCTCCAGAGCCACTTAGCCAACAAAGTTGTATTCATAAGTCTTGGCTCTCGAACACCCACTCACCATTCTGCCTCTTTTCTGCATATCGCACTCCATTTTATCCAGTGGATGGGACGATCACTGCTTGCATTGTTTTTCCATAGAAAGTTGCCAAATATCCTGTCAATAGATTTAAGGACTTGCTTCGGAGCCTTAAAGATTGAGAGGTAATAAGCAGGAAGAGCAGAAAGGACAAATTTGATTAAAGTAGAGCGCCCTGCCATGGATAGGTACTTGTTACACTCAATTCTTGACCACCTATAGCATTACTTTTCACATATTTAATCACCTTGAATTTTATCCTATAGGTAGATCGAGGTAGAAGAAGGGCAAGGTTTTAGTGTTACAATTCAGCCTCCTTGCAAGCTTGTCCAACTTATCATTTATAATGTTTAGGTCGAAGAGTTTGCTTTTATTGAAATTGATTGAAAGCCTTGATATCAGCTCAAATATCCACAAAAATTCATTGCAAACAGATCCTCACTTCTTCCTTCAACAAACAACAAAGTGTCATCAGTATATTGCAAATGTGAGAGAAGGACTTCCCCCACTCGAATAGTTGTCAGCTTCATTAGCTCTACAGCCTTGTTGATCAACAGATTTAGACCCTCTACAACTATCAGGAAGAGGAAAGGAGAAAGTGAATATCCTTGTCTAAGATCCCTTTGTATCTTGAACTCACAAGAACTGCACCCATTGATTACGACTGCAACATGAGAGGATGAAATGCATTCAAAAATCTAATCTCTCCATATTTGGCAAAAGCCAAGTTTGTTCATCATTTCCATCAAAAAAATCCAATCCACACTATCAAAGGCTTTTGCAAAGTCAACCTTTAAGAGAAAGGCTAGTTTCTTAAACTTTTTCATAGTGTGAATGTCCTCATTTGCCACCAGAACGCCATCTAAGATCTGCATGCCGCGTATGAATGCAGTCTAATTTGTAGAGATTATCTTATGCATAACTTGCCTCATTCGGTTGGCTAGGAGCTTAGATATAATTTTATATCCACACTCGACCAGAGAGATAGGTTTGAAATGCTCCAATAAAACTGGGCTAGTGATCTTAGGGATCAATGTGATAAAAGCGGAGTTGATCCCCTTGAATAGCCTGCACGTTTAGTAGAATTCTTGTAGGAAAGCTATAAATTCTTGCTTCACCGTATCCCAGTTCCTCTATATGAAGTAGAAGTTATATCCATCTGGCCCTGGACTTTGGGAAGGAGAACAACTCCAAACGGTGGCCTTAATCTCCTCCTCACAGAACTCGGATATGTGTTATCTTATGCTGAAATGATCGAATTGGCTGGGATGTCAAGTGGTGGACGTTTCCAGTAAACATAGGAATAGTGTGTGGCAAAATGATACCCGATCCCTGCCTTAACTTCAACCACTTTATCAATCCACACACTATCTAAGTGTACTCTTCGCACTGTGTTCCTTTCGTTCCACACCAATTCTTCCATTTTTCATATAAAAAATAGAGATTCGTGCCATTAGTAATCATTTGATATAGTATTCAATAGATATATTTATCCTTGGTCCTCTCTGAAGTTTCGGCGGAAAGAAGTTCATTGATATCTTCTTTTTATAAAGCAAATCGACTTCGATTCTTGAATAATCCACATCACTTCTACTTCTATTGTAACACAAGATTCCCCTTTTCTGTGGAAAAAGGCCGAGCGAATAGCTCATAACTCAAGGACAAGAAAGAACAAGAACGGCTAAGAACTCATAGCTCGATTAGTTCTTCATGAATAAAAGGATTACCTGCCTTATTCTATTCCTCCTATGAGTTGGAATAGTGGCCTTTAACCCTTGTATGGAAAAATTTGGTATTGTTGTCACCCTCCCTTATCCATTGATTTCTAGATTTTTGCCTCATGAGGGTCTCCCTATTATGCAGGGATTGCTATAGACTAATCCAAGTTTCTTTCTCAGTAACTTCTCTGCATCAGAGGGAACCCCTAACTCGATCAGATCATCTAGGTTACTAAACTTAGCCTTCAACTCCTCAGATTTGTTGTCGATCATACCAAAGACATTCTTATTCCAAGCGCTCAACTTTTGACGCAGCAGTTTTAGTTTCTTAAAGAGTACAAAGCCACTGTATCCCTGCACTTCTATAGCTGATCACTCAGTGCAAACAAAATTTGCCAAACCATGCACTTCATCCCAACAATTCAGAGTTCTGAATACTTTATACCTCCAATTGATTGCTTCTGACATTAATAGAATCAACATGTGCCGACACTACTCTATCTGGACCTAGCTGATATAGATCAGACCACTGCTCTGCCCAAGCTTCTGACAAAAGGAAATGGTCTAGCCTACTGCAGTAATCATTTCCTCTAGTGATGCACGTGTAACAGGTCCTTTGTAGAGATAGATCGACCAGAGCTGCTTCAGTAATGAACTTATTGAAGCCCTCCATGTCTGCATATGGTAAAGTAACCCTACTTCTTCGTTCCTCCAATCTTCGAATTGCGTTAAAATATCCCACCATGCACCACCTTGCATCACGATCCTTGCTGATTAGTTCATTGATTTTGAGCCATCTCCTTTTTATCCTCGATACACAAGGGGAATAAATGTTCAGTAATTTGACATGAATGGCATCCTGGCCCCAAAAGCTTTCTATACCTAGAATACTATCCTCAGATCATGAGTTAGTTATTTGAAATGTTGTCCTTTGCCAAATGTAGATCATCCCACATGACATGCTCACCGCGTCACTGTGGCGTCAATTCAAATAATCATTTGGCCACAATTGGATACATACTCTTCGGTTAATAGTACTAAGTTTGGATTCTTGAATGAACATGAAATTTGTCTGATTGTCTAGAATGATTCCTCTTAATTCTCCCTTTTTCCTGGAGGTCCCCAAGTCTCTCATGTTATAGGAAATTATACAGATATTTACTGGAGAGTAAGGTTTTTTCCAGCGTTAATCTACTGTAGATTAGTGATTTTTTGCAAGTATCTAGTGTTGAGGTCATCCACATTGGCGAGACTCTTAGATCAAGAGCAAGATCTACTATGGCCTCTGCTTCCTCTGAACATTGGTTGTTTCCGGTTGCATTTGAGAGATCACCTCAGAGGAGAGTCTGACACTTACGAATCTTGTTTGAGTGATCATTCAATCCAATGGCCGATGGCGCTAAGTTTTCCTTCTTAAGTATTACTAATGGTTCTGGAGATAGATATAGCAAGTGCATAATAGAAAACGGATCCGAAGATTGAGAGTTTTGCATCTTGCTTTCTTGTTCTAGAGTTTGTGGTGTAACTACTAAAACTGATTTTTGAACTTTTGTCACTAGGCCGCCTCTTATTTCTACTGGATGAGGTCTCATGGGCCTGAGCTCAAGCTTTTCATGTTGACTCGCTAACAAAACTGTGAATTTTCCATAGTGGACCGAGCTTGGTGGGCTGTCTAAGAAGGTTGGATAACATATAGCATGTTGTTGTGCCTCGATAAAGTCAGTCTCGACTTGGACCTTGGCTTTATCCTTGAGGTTTAGTAGTTTCGGGGGTCCTAAGGCATCAACTCCAGTTGGTAGGTGATCTGGCAACCTATGAGTGGTATTGTCATGTCCAACCTGACCGAGATTAATTCCTTGGGATTCCTATAGCAAGACGTTTTAGTGACAATTGACTGTGGAGGATTTTTGGGATGTTAGCAAATCCAAAGCCTCTGGACATTTATTATTGGGTTGTAAGCCTTCCAACAGCTCCAAGTCCAATCCCCTATTTTTTGACGACTGATTGTTCTAATCGTCAACGCAAGTATTGTCCGACGATTCCTCTCGTTTGTGAAGAGCTATGTTCTTCGATTTTTGATAAGATGTGCCACAACCACATCCTTTGTGGCAAAAACATTCAATTTATTTTTTGAAGGAGCGGCCAGTCTGTGTGGTGTGATACCCGAGCTCTGTCCAGGTGATTCCATGTATTTTCGGAGGCCTTCCGGCATTGTGTCAAGGTACTTGAGTCTTCTTCCCTCACCCGTACACAGAACTTCCCATTCTCCATTTTCAATCTAAATTGTTGGTTGAATCTACTGGTTGTTAGAATTTGGATATGGTCGTATTGCATCTCAGAATGTAATAACATGCGCTCATCCATCGTCTGAAGCGAATCTAAACAAGATGCAACTTTTGCAAAGCATTCTCCACACCAACAATGGAGAGATGTGCCTCAAACTTGTATCCTGGTTGAACGATCGAGCTTGCCATTTACTAACCTCCACGGCCGCAGGGAATGAATACATAAATGCTCCGTTGTTTCAGTGTAAGATAAAAGTTTTTCTTGGACATCAATTAAAAGTAGTTTTTTGAAAACTTCTCCACCCTCTAATCTTTCTGCCACACTTCCTTTATACGCCAAGTCGTCGACAACTGCGTTGAGACTTTCAAGTCGAGTACAGAACCAGGAGTTCTTATTGGGCACATGTGGAGCCACTCAGACGCCGACAAGTTAAGATTGAATTTAATCACTTGCGGTGGTTGAGTAACGGGGATTGTTGTATCCCGATTATTGGGTGGGGTGCTTCCACTACCGACGAGTGCCTTTTTTTCCTCAGATAGGCTGGACCTAGCCTCGCTTACTCTGAGCTGACAGGATCCTACCCAAATACTATTTAGCTTCTCCAATAGGGGAGTCCCAACTGATCTCTTTGTGATTCTTACGAATCCAAAGTGATGTCCCGAAGATGCCACTTTCTTGGGTATATGTATATCACTAATGTGGTTATAACTGGAGAATGCCTGCCACATCTCGTTCTTCTGCCATGCAGGCGGGAAATTCATGAAGTGGTAAGAGATGAAGTCAGTCCAGATCTTTGTGATAAAGGTTTCTGAGCAGGCACACTATCGTCATCCAATAGAGTTCCCTTATCCTAATTTCTGTTAGGACTACTTTTCATGAGTTACCACTCTGCATCTTCAAGATTCTGTTGACCATCTGATTTTGGTGCTGAGCCTGGCTGTGGTAAAGGAAGTAATGTGGAGCAGGAAGTAGATGGATTAGACATTGCGATTCTTCTTAGTGAGAAGTCAGGATGAAATTTCTAGTGAGAGAAACATTAGAAATCTTTCATCACTATATTACTACTCCTGACTCTCATATATGCAATCGCTGGTTTCAAGCAAAGATGAAAACTCGAAGACTCATACAAGTCTCAACATTTGTGGGCTCATTTATTGCAAAGGTGAAATGTTATTTTTCTCGTCGATTAATATTTCCAATCAAGTCGGAGCATTGAGGTCTATAATGCCCAACTTACTGGAAAAATGTTAGAAGAGATTATGACCCAATGATTTGGTGGAGATATCAACTATTTGATCATCAAAGGAAGTATGAATTGCCTGGATGAGACCAGAATGAATTTTCTCGCGAATAAGGTGATAATCAATCCCAATATGTTTTGTTCATTCATGAAAGACTGGATTGTGGGCAATATGAAGAGCCGGCTGGTTGTCACAATAGAGGCGAAAAGACTCAGGGTGACATACACCAAGGTCTTGAAGAAGCTGTTGAACCAAATACGTTCACAGGTAGTAACAACCATAGACATATACTCTACTTCAGTAGAAGATCGAGCAATATTTGTTTGTTTCTTGGTATACTATGGGATGGAGCTACAACCAAGCTTTATGAAGTAGTCCATAGTGGAACGATGAGTGCTAGGCAATTGGTAAAATCAGAATCGATGTAGGTGAGAAGCTGAGTGTTAGAGGAGGAAAAAAATATTAGACATTTCTAAAGCAAGCTTTTTAGTTAATGTAGGATGCGTGTGGCAGCTGCCATATAAGGGAGGCGAGGAGCCTGCATAAACTGGCTTAGAATGTTGACAACATAAGTAATATCTAGCCTAGTAATGGTCAGATAAATAAGGAGTCCTACAGGCCTACTATAAGCATATGGGTTTGGAAGTAGAGTATCCATTTTAGAAGAAAGTTTCAAGTGTTATTCCATTGGAAAAGAAGCGATGCAGACAACCAAGTTGACCACTATCAAAGGGAACACCTAGAGCATACTTTCGTTGATGGAGAAAGATTCCAGCAGGAGATTGGACAACTTCAAGACCAAGGAAGAACTCGAGGGGGACCAGATCTTTCGTCTTGAAATTGCGAGAGAGTAGATGCTTGAAGAAATTTATCTTAGAAGGATCAGTGCCTCACAATTTGGGTGTGTTTGGTAGCGGGAATAGAATAATCCCAACTAATAAATAATTGTATGATTACCCAAAATTAAAAACACTTCAACACGTTTGCTATACACTGTCGCGATGATTACGCAGTATTGTGAAAACTTGGGATTTCTAATATAGTGTTTGGTGACATAAGTTAAAAATGGTATAACTCTATCACGTCATTTAGTAAATTAGTAATTTACCAATTTAACCCCTGATTAACAATTATCCTAGACATCGTATTCACTATATTCGTAGGGATTGCATGAGGATATTGGTTTAAGACCAAAGTCGTAATTACGTTTTTGATGTAATTACATTTTTTTTAATTTTAACCCTATTTAACCCTAAATCACTTCCTTCGAATCCTAGCATAAACCGTCCCATTTCTCTCTTCTTCCATCCGATCGAAAACTACCTACGAAGAGGCCCCTTATGGTGTTGGGTGATTCCATGTAGAAACATGCCACCTCTCCTCCTCCTCCGACGCTTATGATTCGACCTGGTGAAGTCTTGAAAATGCCCATTGAGATTGATCCACCGATTGTTGAAGGAAAGATCTCAAAGGTGGAGGATAGCCATCAATCGTCCACTACGTCCAATACAAAACCCAAAGGGGAGAAAAAGGTATTCACCGAGCGATTTAACTGACTCCCTACGGTGAGAGCTCCGAAGTTTCACAAGGAAAAATGCCACTAGTATGGGTGGATAAACGATCTTGATGAGAGGATGACAGTGACAACGTCAAGTTGGTGGTATTTCCCAAAGCTTTACCCGAATCTGAGTTAGGGTTTCCTGAAGCAGTGTCTGGATCTGAAGATGAGGATGAGGATGAACATGACCCATGATGTTGTTTATAGTTTTTGAACATATATTTTTGTGTTTAGTTTGTTGGTTTCTTGGACAAATCTGTTTATTTTGCTATCAGTTTTGGGTTTTGTTCTATGGATCTGTTGACAGTTTGAAGAACTAGGTTTTGTAATTAATATTTTTGTTTAATTATATATATTTGTTCTTGTTTACATCTTTCTGGAATGAATGTAATCATCCATTCCCCATAATATGCACATTGACACCACGGCCAACAACAGTTTTATAGGTATTGAAAATCAACTCATGCTCATCTTGATCAACATGTTGGATTAGAATAACCAAGTTAACAAACCACAGTTACCATAAAACAAAAAAAACCATTACCGAAAATAAATTCATGTTTGAATTCGAGTAGTAACAGTTAAATTTTTCAAAGTTAACAAACCGTAATAAAACAAGCCGAATCAGAGTTCAAAAAAACCAACAACAATAAATGTTTTTTCTTACCAACAACACTTGTTCAATTGGTAGTCACATTTGCTGAATCTACCTCCTTGACCGCACCCCACTTCCCCTTGGAGCAGAGCCTCATCAACTCCTCCCTTCATTGATGCCATTGACTCTTCCAAATTGCATACTGCCTAGGGTGCAATATCAGGTGATCTACTAGATTGACCTTCTTCTCAAAGTCGAGGTTTGCAAACTCCTCCAAATTCTCGAAAATGACAGTTGCCTTATTCTCATTGGCCTCATCAATGATACCTTGTGTCTCAAACCATTCAACTCCTTTGGCAAATATAACATCAACTTTTGCAAAGGTGTGAGAGGTTTTGCTGTAGAAACCGCTTTGACTTGGGGTGGCTATCTTTCTCTTTGTGGTGCTGTTGCCACTAGACTCAACAATTGAAGGATGCGAGATCGCAACCTGTTCAGATAGATCTTTCTCCTTCTCTTCGAAAGATTCTTCTCATTCTTCTGCCTCATCATTTGATATCATTTGATAAGTAGACTTCCACCAAATCCAAATCCTCTGCAGTTGAAGATAAGTCTGAGCAATGTGATCCTTGATCCCAGTATTTGCCAAATATTTCACACCATTCATCAAGTGATCTCATAATTTTTTTGTACTAAGAAGATGTCTCTTGTGCAATAAACATATTTATGTACTTTCGATATATAAGTTGATTGATGCAAACATTTTTATTTTTCAAATGTTCAATCTAAAGACCTGAATACAATTTATCAAGGCCTTTTATTTGAAATTTTCTTTTAAAGAAATCATGGCTTTTAGTAACTCTTCAGTAGGTATCAACAATATTCAAACAGTAAATGATCTTATTGTTGGAATAGTGATCTAGAGCACCAATTAGTTGATGGTGCACTTGTTGGTTTCATGTATTTTGAATGATGTATATCATTTTGTTCCTAGAGTTTTGTATATATTATTGATCATTTGAGTTGAGGACTCGAATTGTGGCCATGAATAATAATAAAAACTCTAAATCATTCCCTAGTCTTATGTCATTAGTAAAGGAACACTAGATGACTATATGGACTAGCATGAGGATTAATGTATGATCATGTTTCACAGATCATTGGTACGAGGTATCAATTTAATCACATGAATATGAATGTACGGGGTACATAGTATTGGACTTGACCCATATTGACTTGTTGCATTGATTGTGATTGTATCATCAGCAAAGTCAAGAAGTATAAATTCAATTATCTGAGATATTCATAATTCTAGATTATTAATATGTATTGCGTGAAATTATCAAACACTCCTTTTAACCGATGGGATATAAAGGTAAGTTTTTGAATATGTATGACTCATGCTGGAAGTTATGCAACTCATGCTGGGAGTTATGAATTATCAAGATGGTACTTTTGTCCGTCTCACCTTGAGTGAGATTATTAATATCCCTAGGCCCCTTAATGCAATAATAATTGTTACACATGCATTTATGATTATGAGATAGTCACATATAAACTATTATGTACTGAAGATCAAGAAATTAATTAATGGTCAAGGATGACACATTCTTATGCTTGACATTAATTAACGGATGTTACGTGACGAAAGAATTAATACTTAAAGAAATTAATGAATCACGATTTGTCTGTACTAGATCGGATCATAATGTATTGCTAGATGCCAATTATGATTTATAAATTAATGGAGATTAATTTATTATCGATTTGGATATGGATCATGCTGTGTTGCTCTATTTGGCGAACTAAAATATTAAGAATTAATTATGTGGGACATAATTGACGGATTTCATGGACGGATCAAGTTGTTGAGTTCGATTATTTGGACGAGAGCGAATTGGGCTTCAATGGGACCCGAACCCAATCCTAATGCAATTCACAGTAATTGGACTCAATGAGATTGAGCCCATTGCCTACTCGAGCCTAATAAACTTATATGCCAAATGTGGTCGATTAAAATTGAGCCCAAATGGAGACAAAGATTTTTGCGAAAAAGATGCGATGAGGGGGAAGAAGACAAGAAAAAAACCACTACTCATGAAGGAGAAGAAGACTTCGTCGTTCTCGTTGCCACCGTGAAATTCCTCCGACGTCACCAGGTCTAGCAGCTCGCGTTTCATCTGCAAAAGAGTGCACGAGTAGAGGTCTCCTTCTTTGGGGATTTACGTGAACGAGAAATCCCATTACCCAATCTCACGGAATTCGTTGGCTAATTGAGGTATGTTTCATCACCAATCTACCAAGAGCATGTCTAATACACGTTGTTTATGGGTTTTGTTTCGGATTTTTGCTTAAAAACCGAAATCCCAAAATTTGTTCGATACCCAACACGTATGTCAGGAGCATTAGCAGTTGGAACACAAAGCTAACTTCTCTTAGGTCACTAAATGAATTATGAACATTAAGTTTACATTTTATTGGAGGATCCCAAATTACGCAATGATAATTCATTTCAAGAAGTATTTTTCTTCAATTGCTTATTTCTCTCCCCTTATGTTGGGAGTAGAGGTAGGTAAACAGGCCAGACTAAACGGGCCTGACCTGGTCTGACCACAAAAAAGGGTAAACGTGCTAGGCCCAACGATTTTTTGACGGGAGACGGTGGATGTGCTAGAAAAAAGGGCGGTCCGGGACCACCCATTTTTTCTATGGTGCGATCGTGGGCTCAATTTTTGAGCCCGCGGGTTATACCCGACCGCCCATTTTTGTATGTTAAATAATAAAATAATACTTTTATAACATGAAAAATAGTGAGGCCTGGTGGTTAAGTCAGGTGTTTGTGAATGTGGAGGCCATGGGTTCGAATCTCATTAACTTCAACCCCATTTTATTTTTAAAAATATTAATAATAATAATAATATAAATGAAAAATAATATAATTGATAAAAAAATTAAAAATATATAATATAAATATAAATATAAAAAAATGACGGACCTATTTCCTAAATGGGCGGGCCTCAACCAGCCCGTAATAAAAATGGACCGTGCGGCTCGCCCGTTTCCAAAAATGGGCAGGCTTGGGTCCACCTATTTTCAATAAATTGGCGGACCGGGCTAGATTTTCCAACCTGGTACCGACCACTAGTTGGGAGCCTATCAAATGGCAATAACAAACTTAGCCATAAATTGATCTCCAATTAAAGTTTTGAATATTTATTTGTTGGTGGAGATTTATACCCAGCATCTCCTCAATATTCTTTGAGGTTCCATGCGATAGTAGTGTAGCAATTATAATTAATCCCACATTCAAAAGCAAGTTTTTAGATAAAATAAAATATTTGGTTCATGACTTTAAACCATTTGTACGGGGGAATTTTCTAAAATTTGTTGGTTTGATGCACGCTAATTTTGCCTTATATTAATATGTTTGTCCCCAAACCATCATTATTTTTGTCTGCTAATATGTTCCTTCAATGATTCAACTAGATTGTTTTTTGAAATCATATCCTACTTATTCCGTCGTACATGCTATAGCTGTTATAAGGTTTGAGGATAACCAATACCATCAAAAATAATTGTCATGATTTCTTAGAAACCATACTCGCAAATGCATTAGTTGTCCAAATAATTTAAACATGACATTGCAAAGTAAGAGGTCATTTACTAGATGCATCGATCAAAATCATAAAATACCTAAATAACCCACATTGTGAGTTTTATCCCTTTGAATTCTTATATAAACATCCTATGCTTATATCCATCTTTGGATGGTGTTGGCTTAATTTCATCTTTCAAGCAAAACGTACAAATTCCTTCTAGTTGGAAAAAATTCTATTTTTTTTGTAGATGTCTTTTTTTTTTTTTTTAGTAGATGTCCATCTAACGGTTCATTCCAAATATTATTCAATTGTAAACTTTTTGTTGACTACATCATGACATTTACATTCTTGTACTTGTGTTATATACCAGGCGAATGACAAGCGGGTAATTTGTCTGCACATATTTATAATGTAAAATAATAGATACAAAATTGATATAATTAATATATTTTTCATTTATTGTCTCACTCTAATATTCGTTTTGATCTAATATCTCTGAAACTAAATAAAAATAGGAAATTGCATCCTCTAAGCCATGGACAGGTGGAGCTCGCTTTCTCGCAGCAGGGGATCCTGTTCGTGTTCGGATAGCAAAACACTCGATCTACGGGAGTGGTCAATCCAAGATTGCATGTAATTTTCTCATTGAATAGCATATAATAGCCAAAGGCAGATCTAAAAAAAAATATAAGGGGGCCAAAAAAAAAAATTCAGGGGGAAAGTTTTTTATGAGGGTCCCAACAAAATTTTTGGAGATAAATAATATTTTGTAATAGCATATTTAAATTTTTTTGAAGTTCAAAATACATTATTTGAATGAAACATTACTAAAATTTGTCTCATACATATTAAAAAAAAATTCAAGCGTATTTATATTTTTTTGGGCCCAAATATATTTAAAGGTCCGCCCCTGATAATAGCATCAAACTTCAAGTGGGGTGGGGACAACATTTTGTTGGGAGGAAACTGACAAGAACAATAAGTTCAATAGCACAGCGGAAATAAACAACCTCCCCAATTTGCAAGAATCTGT
>JAOWBN010213429.1:0-13755 GCA_028565015.1 Pinguicula moranensis
AATCAAAAGGTAGCGTCATTGTCAAACAATGTAAATATGCTGTCATCTCTCCCTCCAGCCGTGACTCCATATTTATTCCAAATAAATTGTTCTTCCCAAAATTTATACTCAACCCATATATCAATTCATATATCCGCAAGGTAGCTTTTATCACTTTAATATTCTTCATCGTACCTTCTCCGAACCAGAGTGTATCGTCTGCATAAAGAGAGTGTGTATAGGTAGTATTACCGCACCTCACCCATTTCAATCTTCCAATCTCCACTGCCTTTCTGATCATCACATTCAATCCCTCGATCACCACTGGAAATAGAAAAGGAGACAGGGGATCGCCTTGTCTTAACCCTCTCTCCATCCTAAACAAACCAGAACTCGCACCATTGATGATTATTGTTGCCGATGAGGAACAGACGCAACCCTTAATCCAGTGGATCCAGCATTCGCAAAAGCCTAGATTTCGTAGCATCTCGAATAGAAATCCCCAATTAACCTAGTCATATGCCTTCGCGAAATCCACTTTCAGAAAAATAGCAGGTTGTTTTACTGCCTGGATATAATGTAACAATTCATTCGCCAATAATATCCCGTCTTGAATTTGGCGACCTCTGATAAAAGCGAGCTGTTGTTGAGATATCACTTTATTGATCACCGCCCTGAACCAACTAGAAAGGAGTTTCGACAGAATCTTATACGCACTTCCTATCAGGGAAATAGGGCATAAATGGTTTAACTCTAGTGCATGCATCCTTTTCGCCAAGAGAACAATAGACGTAGAGTTTAGATTACTTGGTACCTCACCTGTATAGAAGAATTCCTGTACAAAAGAAATATAATCATCCTTTAACACGGTGCAGTGCGCCTGGATAAAATGAAAATTGATCCCATTCGGACCCGGGCTCTTCCTCCCCGAACAGCTCCTAACAGCCGCATATATCTCCTCTTCTTTAAACGGTGAAATAAGGAATTCATTGTCCAGCATTGTTATCTTATTTTCACACTCCATCATCAGATAAGGCCTATGACATATGGTTCAGCAAAATGCGACTTGAAATAGTCATGCACACCTCACTTGATGTCACTGATTGTGTCCACCCACTCACCATTGAGTAGCAGCCCTTGTATGCCATTTCGCAGCAGCCGACCCATTATCCGGGCATGAAAAAATTTGGTGTTTCCATCGCCTTCACGAATCCACTTGGACCTAAATTTTTGGAACAAAATGGAAACTTTCCTTGTCAACATTGTCTGAAGCTACACCCAAGTTTCTTTTCGCAATACTATTTCACTAGGGTCAAGTGGTCGAACCTCCCCCACACTGTCCAGAGCATTTAAAGTGCTCTGCAATGAATCCATTTTCCTTTCTACTATTTCAAAAATGGAGTGATTCCAAACTTTTAATTTCTGCCGTAATTTCTTAATCTTGCAGTGTAGAATGTTGGCTTTCGAACCCGAGAAAGACAGAGATTTCCATATGTCTTCCACAAACTTTCCAAAATCCGGGTGAGAATCCCATATATCCAATGTCATGAACATCTTTGGTCCCCAGTTTAGGCTTACCGAATGCAAAAATAATGGCCTGTGATCCGCAATACACCTTTCAAGGGCTGTTTGTTGTATGTCTGGCCAAATACTCAACCATTCCTCAGAGATTAGAAAATGATCAATACGACTCGCGCTAGTACCCCTTCCATTCAGCCAAGTAAATTTGTGACCTAACAATGGCAGATCTACCAGTTCATTCATAACAATAAACTCATTCAATTCAGCATTTCAGGTGAGCGAACCATATACAAATCGCTTGCAATACGTATTTTCCTTGTCACACTCATCGATAAGACTTCCTTCTGTTCAGTCTGGTCCCCTGGAAAGTAAACGTTCACAATCATCAGGTCATCATAAATGTTGCCTTGTCATAGTTGATCTAATAGCGCATATTGAACTTTATGTTTTAGAACTTTCTGTTAAGCTTATGGTGATGGGTTTAGGTTCCGATGACATTTGTGATGAACTTTAATTTTGTAAATGTTGTCACTTCATACGAGTAGAAATGAATGAAATGGGTGTTGTTATCTTGACTGCTATTTGTTTGCTTGTGAATGCAATGGTGCAACTGGTTTAATGTATCTGGTGCATATTAATTCAAGTCAATTCTGTTCTTTTTGTTTAGTATGCCTGAATGTTTGTCTTTGTGTGTTGATTGCTGCAACCAGCATCATGTTGGTGGTTGTATGTTGGTAGTATGAATATTGGCAAGCATGGCTCCTGCTTTAGAGGCTAGACAATCTTGACTATTTGGGTTAGATCTCTTACGCTTTTTACGGCTAACGCTAGATGAACCATCCACACCTAAGGGCACTTTTTTAGAGGGCCTTTTTGGATTTATCTTCAGATCCGACTCTTCAGCTTCTTCTAAATTAATTTCTTCTATGATTTTCTCTAACTCTGCAGAGGACTCTTCGTCATCCAGTTGGGCTATTTCATGGTCCCTTGAATCTAAACCTGTAGCACGGTGTTGACCGAAAAGCTCACACCACAATTCGTAGTAAAGGAAGCACTTCCCTCTCAATGCAAGATACTTGTTCACCTGCACAATGTAATATAACGCAAATGAATGGTGTCAACATGAATTAAAATAACTGAATTTTATTACAATAAAACCTGAAGACAATCAACTTTTACCTTTTCGATCTCAGTCGACATATCATCAAAGTAAACGACGATTGCATACGTCCCTTAGTCTATATCAACTCCACTTAACTTAATAAATTTATTAAGTAAACGATATTGCTTACCCCAATTGTGAAGTTTATTTCTCAATGTTCTCAGCTGCCTTGTTGTGAGTACCTCGTTTTCTGCCCTAGTTGGCCTTCCAACCTTCAAGTGTTAATTCCTTCAAGGCACTTAGAAGCGTCTTTTCATTGTCTGGATTAAGATACAACTTTTTGTTGTTGGTTGGTCCATGCAATGGTTCACCTTTTATTTTTTTCCTAACATTTGTTGTTCCTGGACGTTTATACAGGGCCATTGCACCAGATGTGGGTCTTGAAATTGTTTCATCAAACTTTTCCAATGTTAGCTCATCCTTATCATCAAATTTGCTCACAACATCCATACTAAATAACCTGCACAACGATAATATAATCATTCAACAATATGCAACAAAATATAAGTAACCAATATTAAACACAAACATCAAAAAAAACATAAGCATCCAATGTCTAGTAGTCACAAATAACATAAAAAAAAATCAACACAACAAAAGCACCCAATATTAAGTGGTCACAAACAACATAAAAATAGCGTACAACGGGTTTCATACCACAACAATGAAAAAGGTCACAAATGAAGATGTTATCTTCAACCCATGTCATTGAACAACAATGAAAAAGTCAATGTCTAACCCTAAACTCATTCCAAAGGTCCATAGCTAATTTATCCCAGAACTCATTCCATCTTGACAAAGAATTCATTGATTGAATGTGATCATCTATGTCATCCGACACTAAGTTAGGCTCATCTGGTCCAATATTTGGGTTTGATCCAGAATCTAATAAAGGATCCAACGGTGTAACAATGATGACAAAGTTGTGCAACAACACATAAGTCAGGATGATATCACATTGTGTGTTAATATGATAATATGTTGGGCTCAATAGTACAATAAATCACTTCTTCAAAATACCGAATGCTTATTCTATAACATTTTCGCACAGAAGTGTAGCATAGGTTGAAAATTTCTTTGTAATTCTGTGGTCTTCGATTTGAAGCACCCATTCTTGTAGATGGTATCTCGTTTGCCTTTATGGAGTTAGGAAACCCTGACCATTCGTATATCCACTGTCACACATGCAATAAGTTCCTGCAAAGCAAAACAAGTATTAGTTCTAGGTACATGTAAAGGCCATATGTTAAAGAAAATACTGGTCATACCAACCATGTTGGACCCTTAAGCCATTTGCTTGGGTGACAGCGTCATGTAAGACACGATCATCTGTAGCTGAACCCTCCCATTTAACCAGCAAATACGCAAAACATCCTTGAGTGTCACAAACTCCAAGGAAGTTTGTTGCCAAATGACCTTTCCTTGTCCTATATCTTGGCTCATCTTCTGCCTGGACGTGAAGTGGGACATATATACCATCAAGTGTGCCTACAAATCCCTATTTGAAGAGTAAACATTGTGAGAGTGCGGCAAAACACTAACTTGGTAAAGCAACATGTACTTAATGTTACCTGAAAGCATTTCCAACTTTTGCCAGTATTTATTTCATCAATTGGAGTTGGTTAAACTATTAGCCTGCTACACAGCTTAAGCACTATACGCAAAACTTGATGGAATGCTTGGCTGATAGTCTATCCACTCCGCTGGAAATCGGTTTACAATACTCTATTTTTCTGGTGGTGTGCAAGCTTCCATAGAAAAATAACAGCCTTCTCAAATACGGATACATAAAGATCGTCCGTCAAACCACAATCCTCTCCCAATACTCTGCATAGCTTCTTAAAATTGATCCTTTCAAAAAAGCTAATCTCTCACCAATCTTGTTCATAATCAAATATTTAAGAAGTGCATTGCGTTCATGCTTGCACTTACGCGTGGCACTATTATTTTCATATTTTGCTAATACTATGATAATAGACAGCGCCTCGATGCAAGCTTTTGCGCATAGCAAGAACGTCACAACAGGCAATACAAGCTGCATATTTATCTATCTTGATTTTGGAAACCAAACAAACTAAAAAACATCTTTGAAACAAATGACATATCATAACAACATTTAATAACAACTATGCACCAATCTATAGATGCAAACATCGGCCAAATCGTCTAAAATAAAGCAGGTGCACAACATAGAAATAAATCTTCCGTATTCAACTAAACTATTCATAACAATCGTGCACCAATCCGCAATAGAAATCAAAACAATCCACAAAACCAAAAAGAGGATTTATATCTGCAACCAAATTATTTTAAATAAAAGTAGGTAATAGACCCATTTCGTATTCATTGACAACAATCCACAACAAATTTAAAATCTGTAGAGTATATATGAAAACAGTAAACAACCTTAAAATCATGATTGAAACATTGAACAAATCATCGAAAATAAAGCAGGCAATAGACAAATTTCATTTTCATTGACAACAATTATTAACAAAATGTAAAAATTTGCATTTGAAAGTAAAATAGTGCACAAATCAAGAAACCCTAAACTGGGAAAAAAATGGCATCTACAAAAACCCTCAACAACTCAATAAACCCAAATTAAATCTTAACCCAAACAAGAAGAAGGTATAAACATTAAAAAAAAAAACAAGAACATGTTGGGAGCTACGTTTCTGTCGTATTCAATGTCTCCCGTTCGAGGAATGGGTACGTCGCTCCAATAGTTGAATAAGGGTAAACACATATGTTTTCGTTTCTATATTTGGTAATTTGGTAATAATTGAGTGTTGTAAGGGCAAAAGGGACAACTAACTAAATGCGAGATAAGATAAACCCTACAAAAAAATTTGGATAAAAAGCTGGGACAATCACTTTTTTATTCCTACCCGAGCAGTTATCCGTCGGGTAGGGGGAAAACGACTGAATGATATCAAACAACGGACTAAATGGAAAACCTTTGGTAATCCCCCTACAAACGAAGCATCAAACGGACCCTTAGGGTGCGTTTGGTATCCTGATTGGAGTTCTCCGGCTTCGAGGATAACTCCAAGTTTACTCCAGACAAATTTTTTCGTTCGCCGTTTGGTAGTGGTAACTTTAGACAGCGACTTATCGATCTTCCTTGTTTGGTATATGGAGATGTTAAGGCGGATTACCTACAATATTAGATAAATAAATTGTTATTACCAAAATGCCCTTCCCAAATACATATAAATACTTGCTTTCTAACTAATTTAAATTAATTAATATAATAATTTGAATAAATTGAATTAATTAATATAATAATTTGAATAAATTAAATTAATTAATATAATAATTTGAATAAATTAAATTAAATTAATATAATAATTTGAATAAATTAAAATTAATATAATAATTAATATAATTTATTTAATAAACATAATAATTTAATTAATCTAATAATTTAAATAAATTAAATTAATGATTATAATAATTAATATAATTTAATTAATTAATCTAATAATTTAAATATTTCTAATTAATTAATAATATTTTAAATATTTTTCAGACTTTTCGAAAAATCAAAAAAATTGACTATTTTACCGAAAATCTGTGGTTAGTATGCAATTTTTGACAAAAATGAGCAATTTTAATCAATATAATTAAATTAATTTAATTTAATTAATTAATTAATGATAATTTAATTCAATTAATTAATATAATAATTAATATTTATTTAATTAATTTAATAGTTTAAATAAATGTAATTAATTAATATAATAATTCAATTAAATTAATTAATACAATACTTTAAATAAATTAAATAAATTAATATAATAAATTAAATAAACTAAATTAATTAATATAATAATAATAATTAATTTAATTAATTATTATTATTATTTAAATTAATAGATTAATTAATTTTTTGAACAATTTATACATGGTGCATTTGTAATAAATGAGAAGTATAAGGGCAATTTAGGTTTTAACCACGCTGGATAACTGAGAGGTTGAGAAAACCCACTTGCGAAGGTGGACAAAAAATTGGAATTGTCCGCCTTCTAACCCTGCTCGGACGCTATCCGCCGGGTAGTGGACTGAAACAATTTGGTCGCCAAACAAGAGACGAAGGAGGATAACTACCGGTAACGGCTTACTATCCGCCTTCTAACAGGACATCAAACGCACCCTTACAATTCACCTCTTCTTCAACGTTAACAAACTTGGTCCAACAACCAAGGCCAACGGGGGGTGTCTTGTTGATGATTTAGTAAACCATTATCCTAAAATACCCAAAAGAATTGTTGAAACGGAATTGGCACGTCACATAATAAATTGATTATGTTGTAACCTTAAGAATCTGTGAGATAAAAGTTAAGAGATTAGGATCCTTGTCAAAAGCCTGTCAATTATTTCCATTAGACGTCTCTATATATAGAGGTTTAGGACCGGCAGTTACAAAAGATATAAATCCTGAAACGATCACAATCAATACGCATTTATATATATATATATATATATATATATATATATGTGTGTGTGTGTGTGTGTGTATTTACAACACTCTCTCTTGATTGACCAAATTTCAAGGATATATATTTTTGTAATCTCATTGAGTAGAGATCTTTTATGGATTCAAGAGTTTGCCAAAGTTGCCTCGTTAAAACCTTCCTTAGGAAAAACGCTGTGGGAAAAAATCTTAATCGAAGGAAAAATAGTACAATTACGCATTGTTTCTTCCCCTCAAAAGTATGTGTCAGACATCTTTGAAACGTCTTATACCAATGTAAGATACAATTTGTTTAAGTACAGTTTTAGTTAAAGACTTCGTAAATAAATCGGCTAAATTTTCACTTGATCTGATCTGCTTGATGTCGATTTCTCCATTTGTCTACAATTCATGTGTGTAGAAGAACTTCGAGGATATATGCTTTGCTCTGTCACTTTTCATATATCTTCCTCTGAGCTGAGTGATGCAAACAGCATTGTCTTCATATAATATTGTTGGCGTGCCTGATATATTGGATAGATCACATGTTGTGTGCGTATGCTGAATGATTGTCCTCAGCCAAACACATTCTCTACTGGTTTCATGTATTGCAATAATCTCTGAGTGGTTGGATGATGTGGTCGTCAATGTCTGCTCAGTATATCTCCATGAAATTTCAGTACCACCATAAGTGAAAACATATCCTGTCAGATATCGTCCATTGTGCGGGTCAGAAAGATAATCTGCATCTGCATATCCAATTAACTGTGATTCTGTATCACGGTTATAAAATAATCCCAAATCTGGGGTGCCGCTTAAATAGCGAAAAATATGCTTGATACCATTCGAGTGTCTCCGAGTCATAACAACACCATATCTTGCAAGGAGATTGACTTAAAAAGTTATATCTGGTCTCGTACAATTTGCAAGATACATTAGTGCACCTATGACACTGAGGTATGGTACTTCAGGACCAAGTATCTCTTCATCATCTTGAATAGGGCGGAATGGATCTTTTTTTGTATCTAGTGATCTTACCACCATGGGTGTAGATAAATGATGTGCATGTTCCATGTGAAAGTTTTTCAGGAATTTCTTTGTATATGTTGTTTGATGCACAAATATTCCTTTTGAAACATGCTCAACTTGTAATCCTAGACAAAATCCCGTTTTGCCAAGATCTTTCATTTCAAATTCATCTTTTAGATGTGTTGCAGTCTGATTGAGCTCTTTTGGAGTCCCAATAAAATTTAAGTCATCTACATAGACTGCAATTATAGCAAAACATAAGTGCTTTTCTTGATAAATACACATGGGAAAATTACATCATTGGTATATCCTTGTTTTACAAGGTATTCACTCAATCGATTATACCACATCTGACCGGATTGTTTTAATCCGTATAATGATTTTTGGAGTTTAACGGAGTATATATTTTCTGTTTGTCACAAGATGCTGCAGACATCTTAAATCTTTCTGGAATTTTCATATAAATTTTTTTATCGAGTGGTCTATACAGATATGTCGTAGCGCTATCAACTAGATATATTTTATCACCCATTTTTAAAATACATGAAAATAATCTTGTAAGCATTAAGCATATGTGCACTTTATTTTTGCATCAAACATAAAAAAAAAAAAAAAAATTATGCAATAAATTAACTATAATGCCCAATTCATATTCTTGTATAATATGAGATCAATGATCCATTCTAACAAGTCCACGACCTGCCATCAATAATCCATAAAATTAGTGCTCCACCTTTTAAGTTGACAATGTGAACACATGATTTTTAATTCATGGATAAGAACATGGCATCTTCCACGTGGCATTTGTCTCATAACTCCTAATGTTACGCTTCATTAATTATGTCATTTCAAGACCCACCCTTTCTCCATGCCCATCTTTCTTCTTCTCAAAATCACTCAACAGATCAAAAACTTTACATACAAACCAAGGGCGTACCCACGGGGCCAGGGGGGCCTGGCCCTCCCCACCCATGGGTTACCCTTATCCTATCCTATTTTATTAATTTTAAAAAATATTTTTTTTTAAATTTTAATTGTATTTTAATGATTTTATTGAATTTTTTATTAAATTTTTTATGATTTTCAAAAAAAATTGGCTCGGGGCGGCCAGGGGCTACCATCCCCGCACCTTCTGTCTAACTTATATTAGACTCCAATATTAATAATTCCTTTCATAAAATAATTTTTATAATCCCGGCGAGTAATTTGACTAGATTAAACAGCGGAATTTGCATGGTTTATTTTATTTTATTTATTTATTTTTTGACCCGCAATTATCTGCCAATTTTAAATCAATTCGTTGAACCATCTTACGATTCAAAAAAACTCAGAACCATAACCAAATCGTTGCCCACCAGTTAACCGAAACGGCCAGTTCAATCCGATCTGACGGTTCGGCGGAGACCCGTCTACCATTTGGATTTATTGATCCAATTAATTATATAGAAATAAGCCCCATTTTGCGCAGCCTTCTTATGCTTATAATTGGCTTATAAGTATTTTTTTCAAAAAATAACTCCTGTTTTTTAAAAAAAAAAAGTGCTTATAAGCCAATTATAAGCATAAGAAGGCTACACAAAACACCCCCTAAGTTTGGTCGGATTTAGGATTTTGGAAATTTAGGGTATAAAAAAGTATATATTAATAAAGAAAATAACATATTACAAGTCAAGTTACAAAAAGAAAAGCAATAATAACTAGATTAAAACTACAATAAAACCAAGCCTAATGTTAGAAGTTTGTGAAATTCTTAATCATATATCAATATAAATAATAAGTAATTTATTAAACTTGTATCTTTGAAAATTAACGTTATATTCTCATTTAATACATACACATAAATATATTGTAATATTAAATTAATTTAACGCAAAAGTTTTTTTTTAGTTTGGAAGCCCATTCAGATAAAAGATTCATAACCAAATTTATATCCAAAAATTAAAATTGAGATTGTGTTCCCATTTTTGCTGGGAGGATGGATTGGGTTTTGTCACAAAAAATGAGTTAACCCGGAACGCTACGCTATATGGGTCCGGCTAACCCATCCTATATTTTAACGGGTCGGTGCGGGCTAGTCTATGATTTTTGGCACGCCGGACAAGCTAGACCCATTTAATCCGATCTGGATACTTATCTCTTTTTAGAGACGAGGGACACCTCTAATGTGGACCATGGTATTGATGCAATTGCACTAAAATAATAATTTTTTTGGAGGGTGGGATAGGGTGAGGCAGCCTTAACCCCCAAGTATAACCAGCTTTCGAACTTCACTAGATAACACATTGTAACGCCTCCGAGCCTCGGACACACCACTCCGGCTCGCGAAATTACCTGGTCATGAGAGGGGAGAGCGCCCAGTTCATGATCCCGAGGATTAATCAAGCTTAGACCCGCTCGCTGTTTCGGTTCCGCAGGATTTTGTTTGGATACCTCGGTTACTTCCGAACTCCCCATTTTTGTCTCATTTCATTACTCATGCGATTTGTGGGGCAGCACATTAAATTGAATACTACCATTGATTCTCTGGTTAGGTAACTCAGGTAAGCTATAATCGAATCCTAAAAAAGCACCCAAAGGCAGGTGCAGTTCAACTATAAACGAACTTTTCCTTACCACTATTCACAACGGACAACTCTGAGACTGGAAAAATCCATCTTCAGGCAGCAAGTGAGCTGATACTTGAAAGCTCTGGTAAAAGATGATAGCAGGGGAGCTCAGCTCATCCATAATCTTATCCGAAAGATGCACCAAAACACCGATACAGTTCAACTTTTGCCACCAGTATCTACAGCTCTAATCAATGCAAAATAGGAATTGGGATTCAGCGACATCAGCAGCTCCAACACTATCACGCCATTCGGAGGTCTTATCTTAAGACTAGGTTCTAGCAATCCTGTATAAGGGGATTAATCAATTAACTTAGTCACTTTGCACACATAGAACTTGATATGATCTTCAATAGGAATTCAGTTCTTGTTACCAAGAGTATTCTAATTCACATCATTCCCACCCTTCCTGAGAAAGATTCGTCCTTGAATCCAAATATTCATGTGAATTAGAATACTCTGCATAAGCTGGTAATAATATCGAAATTCCTATTGAAGATCATAACACAACTAATAGGTAACGTACAAAATTTACCAGGAGAAAGAGTTTTTCCACCATACAACTCTTTGGCTAGGGGATTTCCTGCCCAATTATTGACAGCAACCCTGTTAGTAGGTTGGAAACCTACGATATTCCAATCCATAGACACCACCACCTGCTCAGTAAAGTGAGGAGAAAAGGAAATTCAACAACAGAGGCGTTGTTCGACTCATAAGCCATCATCATGTAGCACTGCAATAACGGAACAGCCTATACTTACGGACATAAACATCTAGGATATCAGGATAGTATGGTGCATGTTACTTTTTCCGTTTGTTTCATATTTTTACAAATATTTAACTTGTAAACTAGGTAATTAGATTTTCTTTAATTAACGTTGATGCAAAATGTGCTCTTAAGAAAACTTAGATAGGAAATGCAAGGCATGCCAAACAAAGAAAGGAAATTTCAAAGCGGAAGAGCAGGTTCAAGTTTGACTTTGAGGTAGGAGTTACCAAGCAGGTGTCCAGGCTAGAGAGTGGCCCAGCTCTATAACCACGCAATATGATTGGAATTTGAAGAACAGAAAGTACAATAATAGTAAGGTGCCTGATAACTAGCAATATCTTCTAATGATCTCAACTCTTCATCACTTGCTAAAGATGGAATACCAGTGGATGAAACATCAAGCATCTTGAAGTCAGTATCATCCTTCCTCCTCAAGAATGGTGGCAGTGTCCCAGTCCATGCACAAACACCAGGATTTGTCCATACTTCTCCAGGCCAACCAAAGTAATCCTTGATCCTCCTAATTATCCGAACATACTCTTCCATCTGAGTACGGAAACAGTATTAAAAGGTCAAGATAAAGGAAAGAATCTATATCAATCAGCCTATACTAAATACCAATGCAAGCAGCATTTGTAAGCTTCAGAAACTAGGTTAGCTCATGTAGATAACATTCAGAGGTAAGTTGGTAAGCATATAAACATCTCAAGAAATTAGCTCTAATTGATTACAGGTTTCCTCACAAGCCCTACAAAACTTTTAGATTGGCACGAGGATATTATCATCTTTCATGAAACCAAATTTCTATCCGCCATAACATCTAAGTATATATGTTCCTTTTGGAGATGAAACCTGATGAGCAATTTTTATATTGGAGCTGCATTGACCAATGCATTCTGGAGAACTCGTACCTTCAAGATTCTTTCATAAACCTACAATAAGACTACAAATATTTATTGGCCACCCTATTAATACCTAGAGGTATATTCCCTTCCCTCAAAGATTTGTCTGAAGGAATATTAAAATGTCACATAATAATAAAGGAACCAAATACCACTATTTGCTTGAACTGTTTGAGATGTACTTGGATAGTAATTGCTAACATACCTGAGAGAATTCAACCGAATGGAGTGGAATAGAGGTCATATCAGATAATGTGGACTGCGAGTTGCCATGGATATAGTTATTTCTGATGGGTAACTGAGGGAGATAAAGTTTTTTCATAACACCAATTGTAACTAGAAAAACTCCGGCGACAAGGGTTCTGGTAACGGCCTTTAACAAAGAGTTGCCCTGAAATAAAATCATGATATAGCATGAAGCAGCAAAACACTGTACATAACAGGATAGGGAGATGAAGCAACAGAAGAGTCGGGAGATGCAGAGTGTTATCAAAATATGGCTGTTCCTTGAAAGGATAAAGTCGCTTGGTAACAAACATAAGTATGCAGGGCAAACTTTTTGTGAATGCCAGAAGGTACCTTATTCGAGGAGACGCCCGACAATTTTGCAACAGCATGACAAGATAGTCTCTTATTAGGCAAAGTAAAAACATCCTCATAGAACATATCTAGGATATCAGCCAAACTTATCTGCAGAAACTCAGTATCAGACGGAGTAGGCAAAATAAAAAATAGAATCAACTAAGACAGAATTAAGCCTAAGATGAGATAGAAATTTTATTGGAAGTTTTAGTAACCAAAACCAAACAAGTTTTTCCTGGATAGAGGCACATAATCTACAAAGTAAAAATTACAATAGGAATCGTAAGAAAGCAGGACACGACAGAATTTTTTCATTTATTGAAACAATATATGCACCATTAGAATACAATGGGTGCTTCTTCACCTTTGTATTCCAGTCGGAGAGGTGTTTGCAGAGCCTCTTAATAAGAATAATCTTTCATGCCAACAAGTTGTTGAATTAGCAGTTAACAAAGGTAACTTACAGATAGAACTTTATTGGGAGTAAGTACAAGAAAAATTACCATCTGAGAATGAGTAAGAGCAGCTTCCCATCTATTTTCATCTGATTTCTTCCAGCCCTCGAGCTTAACGTTACTGAATTTCTTAGCATCAATTGCCAATATATATGATGGTATAGATTCGCTAACCCAAGCACAAAATTGAGGACCACCAACCCTCTCCAATTCCCGAAATGCAGGAGAGGTCCACCAAATGTTCTTCAATTTTGAATCCTTGAACTTGTTTTTTCCACTTTCCAGATCGAA